>JAJIBD010001492.1:0-30087 GCA_021461705.1 Cryptotis parvus | reverse complement strand
ATGAAATTCTGAGGTGTTGTGCACCTCTAAAGCCAGAGAGAGGTAGGGAGAATCTGCCTGCCCCCATTCTGGAGAAGGTACCAGAATTATTAGTACTAAATCGGTTCATTTGTGATGTTTCAGCAGTATAATGTTCTTTGCGATTAGTTGTGTGAAGACGGGCTAACTGGAATGAATATATTTATTAACCAGAAAGATTCTCTAAATTTTGTTGATATTCTAAACAATATTCTTGAGAGAATAGAATATGATTTATAACAATGTCAAATTGTTAATGATATACTTCTCTAAATAGCAATCACTGTATCACTGTCTTCCCATAGATCATCGATTTGCTCCGTAGCAGGTACCAGTAGCATCTCATTACGCCCTGGTCAATGTGAGATAGCCTAAGGGCTTCAGTCTAACTCTAGAAACATAGAGGCCTCAAAACCATTCCATCAAGTCAAGTGGAATGAGGTCTATAACAGTTACTGGTATTTGGCATATTTCCTTAAATATTTGAGGGCAGAGAAGATCATTTCAAGAGCTAGTGCACAGGCTTCTTGAGGCTCAGGTTGATCCCTGACAACTCCAGGTAAGTTGTACTGAGCACTGCTGGAAGCTACTCCCTGTCAGGAGTGACTCCAGGGCATTCTCTGTAAATAATCCCTGAGTACTCCAGCTACGCCTCAAAATAATTTTTAATCTTGAGATTGTTTATAGAGACGAAGTCAATGACTCATAAAAGAACTAAGCTAATGTAACTGTCTATCACTGCATTTTATTACCTATATATTTTTATGTATTAGTGAAATCATGTAGAAAAATGTACCTATATACATACATAAGTGATTAGTTATTATCATGTATCCTGATTGATCTTCAAAAAAAATGCTTATGACTCCCAAAAATATTATAGGACTCATAATAATGATATTATTTAAAGCCTTGGATCATTTCTACAAAATTAGATTAGGTGAGAGCTCATAGACCTTTTATTTTTTTCTTTTATTGGCAAATATATGGAAAATTTATTATTTTGTGTATGCTTGTGTTGGAGATCTAATCCAAGGTCTCATACATGTAAGACAAGTTCTCTACTACTGTGCTATATTTCTGTTACTGCAAATTGAAATTATGTTTTTTCGTGGGGTTTATTTCTTTTAAAAAATCCAAGGCCAGAATATACATTGATCAAGAGGTCTTAACAGTGGGTAGAGCCTACTGCAAAATGTGTGGGAGCCAGAGGTCAAGTAAGATAAAGGAACAGTGTACTAATAATTATGGTAAATGATAATACCAGCTTAGAACTTGAGCATTGAAAGTAGGCAAATGGATATACATGATAACCCTAAATTTATGTATAAATTTATGTATTGAATCCACAATTGTAAGAGAAGGAAGAGAGAGAAAGGGAGAGCATGTATAAGAGAGACAGAGAGAGACAGAGAGAGAGAGAAGAGAGAGAGAGAGAAGAGACAAAGTGCTCGCCATAGAGGAGGCCAGGGAGGGAGACGGGAATCAGGGGACATTGGTGGTGGGAAATGGGCACTGGTGGAGGGGTGGGTGCTGGAACACTTTAACTGAAACCCAAATATGAACACTTTTCAGACTTTTATACATGTGTGTGCATTATGTGTGCTCATAGACAGCCAGATGAAAGAGCATGTATGTTTATGTACCTATCAAATCCCAAAACAGCTTCACTTAAAACTTGTGGGAAATTCCCAATGTGAGCCTCCACTAAAATAATGACTATATATATGTATATATAGTGTATGTAATATATAATACATATATACTATAAATATATATGTACGTTTAAATGATAGATTAATGTATAAAATTATATATTCTTATGTAATAGAAAATGTAATGGTATATATGTCATACTAAATAAGATATAAATATATAATATTGTTTGTATGTATCTATATACCATAAGGTACCTTAATAATTTAATGAATGTTCAGAGTTAGGGTGAGGAGTTATTCTTTTCTATGTCAGTATAGTGACCTTTTAAGAAAAATATCTCGTCATCTTCTAGTTATATTCCTGAAAGAATATCAATAAAAATAAGAAGAAAAAAACAAATATGAACACTTTGTAACTTTATAGCTCATGGTGTTATAATAAAAAATTAAAAAAAATAGAAAAAAACTTTAAGCACAGTGATATACAGAGTCGAAAGATTTTCACAATACAGTTGTTTAAAAAAAGCTTTGGGGCCGGAGCAATAGCCCAGCTGGTAGGGCTTTTTGCTTTGCACGCGCCTGCCAATGCCAGCCAGGGTTCAATCCTCGCATCCCATGGTGCCCCGAGCACCTCCAGAAGTGATTCCTGAGTTCAGAGCCAGGAGAAACCCTGAGCATTGCTGCAGGTGTGACCCAAAAAAGCAAAAAGAAAAAAGCTTTTTGTCATTCAACCCAGTCCCACGGGTGTGCTCCCACCTCCACAAAAACCTCGATTTCCAGCCATTCCCCATCCCCCATGCCTGCTCCCTTAGCCAGCATTTATTACATTGACTGTTGCATATATGGTAATGGTATTGATACAGTTATAACTTCTTTCTGGTTGTTATGTGCGACTTTGGCCATCTGTGTTCTTGCATTCATTTACTGAATTGATAGAACGTAGTGGGTTTCTACTACTCAACCCCAACACCACCAATTCTGCAATTACAGATAACACTTATTTCAAAAATTTTCAGCCAATATTTGAGTCTATTGCAAGCATAATTTATTTTATTTTATGTTTTTCTTTATTTTTTAATTTTTTATTATACCACTGTGCGATATACAATTAAAAGATGTTCATGATTGGGTTTCAGTCATCCATTTTTCCAGCACCAATCCCCTCCAACAGTGCCCTAGTCACACCACCAATGCCCCCAAGTTCCCTCCTCTTCCCCTAGCCTGCCTCTATAGCAGGCGCTATTCCTCTTCTTATCTCTCTTATCTCTCCATCTCTCTCCCTCTCTCTTTCTCTCTTTCTCTCACTCATTGTGGTTGCCCTACAGACATTTAGGGATTATCATGTAAAATCCCTTTGTGTGTATTCAATGTTCAGTTCTAGTGTGGCTTTAACATTTCCCACAATTAGTAGAGCACTAGTATATATTTATATCCCTTAATGAATGCAGTCATTCTATATTTGTCCTTTAACTTCTGACTAATTTCACTCAGTATGATAATCTCCATGTCCATCCATTTGCATGTAAATTTTGTGACTTTGTTTTTTCTGACACCTACATAGTATTCCATTGTGTAGTGTACCACAGTTTCTTTAACCAGTCTTCTGTTCTCAAGCATTCAGGTTATATCCAGATTCTGGTTATTGTGAATAGTGCTGCAATGAACATTGAAGTGAAGATAGTGATTCTTTGTGTGTTTTTGAATCTCCAGGGTATATTCCCAGAAGTGATTGCTGGGTCAAATGGGAGCTAAATATCCAATTTATGGAGAAATGTCCATATTGTTTTCCAAAAGGCTGGGCCAGTAGGCACTCCAACCAACAGTGCATGAGAGTCCCTTTTTCCCGCATCCACTCCAGCACTGGTTGTTCTTGGCTCTTTTGGATGTGTACCAGTCTCTGTGGTGTGAGATGATACTTCATTGTTGTTTTAATTTCCATCTCCCTGATGATTAGTGATGAAGAACACTTTTTCATATGCCTTTTTTGTCATTCAAATTTCTTCTTTTGGAAGTTTCTGTTCATTTCTTCTCCCCATTTTTTTCATGGAGTTGGCTGTTTTCTCTTGTAAAGTTCTACCAGTGCCTGATATATCCTGGATATTAACCCCTTATCAGATGTCTTTGGGTGAATATTCTTTCCCTGTCTGTGGGCTGTGTCTGTATCTTGGTCACCATTTCTTTTGAGGAGGTGCAGAAGCTTTTCAGTTTTATATAATCCCATTTGTTTTATTTTGGTTCCATTTGCCTTGTCAGTGGTGTTTTGTCTTTGAAGATGCCTTTAGATTCAATGTTGTAAAAGCTTTTTTCCTATGTTTTCTTCTCTGTACCTTATAGATCTATGTCTGATGTTGAGATTTTTGATGCATTTTGATCTGACCTTTGGCATGTTGTTAGAAGAAGGTCTAAGTTCTAGCTGCTCAGTTTTCCCAGAACCACTGTTGAAAAGGCTTTTTTTGCTCCACTTAATATTTTTTGCTCCTTTATTAAAGATTAAGTGATCATATATTGGAGAGTGTGTATCAGGATATTCAGTTATACTCCATAGGTCTACAGGTCTGTCTCTCTACGAATACCATGCCGTTTTAATTACAACTGCTTTGTAGTGGAGCTTGAAGTTGGGGAAAGTGATGCTTCCCATCTTCTATTTCCCAGGGACTATTTTAGCTATTCATAGTTTTTTTTTTCACGATCACGATCTTCCTGTTGATCATCTATTTGCTAGAGCGGGCACCAGTCATACCTCCATATGTCCTGCCTCATGCCAGTAGAGCCAGGGGGCATCGGCTTACTACAGGAACATAAAGAGCCTCAAACCATTATATTAGGTCATGGGAATGACCTAATGTAATTGTTATTGGAATTTGGCATATCAAATACAACACGAGAAGCTTGCCAAGCTTGCCGAACGGGAAGCAAACTCTTTTAAACACCTACAAATAAAGCATTTATTGATGAATTGCATGGCGGCTTGCAGCCGCCAGAGCCAGGCTGTGATGGGCTGGTCTGCTGGGTGGAGTTGTGATGAGAGGGAAGTCCACATGTGGAAAATGGCGGCGCCCGTGGAGTGAGGGGTGGTGGTCTGGCTTGTTGTGAGGTTCTGCCGAGGTGGTGGGCCTGGGCTAGAACCCACCATGCCTCCCGACTGCCTCATGAACGGCTGTGCACAGGGAGAGCAATGAACAGCTCTGCCCCATGTCTGAGAGACTCTGGACCAGCACACCTGGGCCGGATTGAAGAAAACGCTGCTGCAGGGTGGGTGTCGATGATCCGGGCTGTGATGGGCTGGTCTGTTGGGTGGAGTTGTGACAAGAGGGAAGTCCACATGTGGAAAATGGCGGCGCCCGTGGAGTGAGAAGCGATGGTCAGAAGCGATGGTCCAGCGGGTAGGGCGTTTGCCTTGCATGCAGCTGGCCCATGCTGGCCCGGATTCGATCCCCGGCATCCCATATTTTTTTTTACTCCATACAAATTTCCAGAGTGTTTGGTCAATTTATTTGAAGAACTTCATGGGTATCCATATAGGGACTGCATTGAGTCTGTATAAAGCTCTAGGTAGTATTGCCATTTTGATAATGTTAATTCCCCCAATCCATGAGCAGGGAATGTGTCTCCATTTCCTCAAGTCCTCTTTTTATTTCTTGAAGCAAAAAAATAAAATTTTGTAGTTTTCTTTGTACAGGTCCTTTATACTCTTTGTTAAGCTGATTCCTAGGTATTTGATGTTCTGTGGCATAGCTGTGAATGGGATCATTTTTTTAATATCCCTTTCTTATCTTTCATTATTTGCATATAGGAAAGTCATTGACTTTTGGATATTGATTTTATACCCTATCCCTCTACTATAAGAATTTATTATTTCAGGGCTGGAGCGATAGCCCAGCGGGTAGGGCATTTGCTTTGCATGCAGCCAGCCTGTGCCGGCCTGGGTTTGATCCCCGGCATCCCACATGGTCCCCTGAGCACTGCCAAGAGTAATTCCTGAGTGCAGAGCCAGGAGTAATCCCTGAGCATTGCCGGGTATGAGCCAAAAAGCCAAAAAAAAAAAAAAAAGAATATATTATTTCTAGGAGCTGTTTTGGTAGAGAGTTTTGGTTCTCTAGGTATAATATGTCATCTGCAAATAATCACAACTTGACTTCTTCCTTTCCTATCCTTATGCCCTTAATATACTTTTCTTCCCTAATTGCTATGACTAGTACCTCCAGTACTATTTGAATAGAAGTGGTGAGAGGGGGCTACCTTGTCTTGTCCTGATCTTAGGAAGGCTTACAGTTTTTCCCCAATTAGAATGATGCTCGCTGTAGGCTTGGAGTGGATGGCTCTGACTATATTGAGGAAAGTTCCATCAATTCTCATTTTATGGAGAGTTTTTATCATGAATGCTTGTTGGATCTTGTCAAGTGCATTCTCTGCATTTATTGATATGATCAGATGGCTTTTATTTTTTCTCTTATTGATGTGATGTATTATGTTGATTGACTTGCGATTGTTGAACCATCCTCGCATTCCCAGGATGAATCCTACTTGCTCATGGTTTATAATCTTTTTGAAGAGTTTGGATTCTATTTGCTGATATTTTGTTGAGGATCTTAGCATATGTGTTCATCAGGGAGATTGGTCCGAAATTTTCATTTTTATGATGTCTCTGTCTGATTTGGGTATCAGGGAGATATGTGCCTCATAGAAGCTATTTGGCAGTGTTTCTGTTTCTTCAATTTCCTTGAAGAGCTTGAAAAGGACTGGCAGTAGGACCTCTTTAATGGTTTGGAAGAATTCACTGATGAATTTGTCTTGATATGGGCTTTTGTGTTTGGGTAGACTTTTGATTACTGATTTAATTTCTTTGATGGTGATAGGTTTGTTCAGATATTCTAAATTTTCTTGTTACAGCCTTGGAACCTATAGTAATTCAGGAATTTGCCCATTTCTTCTAGATTATCTTGTTTTGTGGCACACAGACAGACTCTCAAAGTAATCTTGATGATCTTTTGAATTTCTGTGGTTTCTCTTGTGATATCCCCATTTTCATTTCTGATTCTATTTATTTGATTTCTCCCTTTCTTTTCTTTATGAGTCTTGCAAGTGTTTTGCCAATCTTGTTTATTTTTTCAATGTGCCTGCTCTTGGTTTCATTGATCTTTCAGATTTTTGGGGGATTTCATCTCACTGATTTCTGCTCTAAGTTTTATTATTTCTTTCTTCTTGCCTGCGTTGAGCTCTTTCTGTTAGTTGGTTTCTAAGAGCTTAAGCTGTGAGGTCAGACTGTTTATGATGGTCCTTTCTTCCTTGCTGATGCATGTTGCAGAGCTAAAGCTTTCCCCTTAACACTGCTTTCGCTGTGTCCCACAAGTTCTGATAGTTCGTTTCTTCATGCGCAGGGAATAATCACACACCTTAGATTGGTGATGGCAGGGTGATTGGAGGGCCACTCATAGACCTTTTCAAATTAAACTCAAGTGGCTACATTAAATGAATTTTTCTATGTTTACTTTTTCATTTCTCTCTCTTGCTTTCTCTCTTTCTCTCTCTGCTGTTTAACACAATGCCTCATACATATGAGGCTTCTATTCTACCATGAAGATATATCTCTAGTGTCAGGGGGCCACTAGGGTCCCCAACAATACCAAGAAATGAGTTATCTTCTACCTCCATAGCTGGCAGGGAATGGATTAAAATCAGGAGTCCGGCACAGTTTTAAAAGGCTTTACTATCACAGGTTCTGATATACAATCCAAGAACAGGAAGCTTGGATTCCCTGACTGTGGGTTCCCCGGCTGGACTCCAGCCACATGTAGGACAAGATGGCTGCCACCACGTGTTAAAGCCCAACAGAGAATAGAGAGGATGGAGAGAGGAAAAACGCCAAGGGAAGCCAAAATTGCAAAAAGGCCTTCTCCCTTCTCCCAGCTTATTTTATAGATAGAAATCTGCCAAAACTTCCCAGCCAGGCCCATCGTGGGCTGGGCTATCTAGTGATGAATACAGGTAAACAACTCTATTGAAATGCAGCACTTCAGGTGGACCTTGTGGTTTTACAAGTGCCAGAGCCTATTCAAAACCTCCCTAACAGAGCTGGAAGCTAAGTGTAGCTGGAGCTTAAAGTAGGTTGTCAGTCTGGTTTGAACAGTCTGGTTCTGAACTTTTTCTTTTTAAAATAATCAACATTGATGACTGTATATTTTTTAAACTCTTTCTGGGGTGAGAAAGCACAGGAGTAAACTGAATTTCTTTCAGGGGGCTGATCCTGGTTTCATCCCAGTTACCTCGAAGCATCTTGGAGGATCTCAGGTACATCACCAGAGTTAGAGTTTTGTAAAAATAGTCTGAGTAATCCTGAACTTTGTAGGGCCTAACTAACACCACATCTTTGGACTGTAATAAACATCAATATGCTGGTCTGTGTGGCCAGAATTTTCCATAAGTGTCATCCAGTATCCCTGAGTACTACCTGGGAAGCTCCCTATAAAAATGGGCGTGAGGGAATTGTATGAATAAGATATAAGTAGTTAATTATCAAATTTCCTATATAAATAAACATTAAATTACATATTTTAAAAGTCAGACAACACTATAAAATGTTAGTCTGGTAGCCTTAGACAGCATTATCAATTTAAACTAAGAAAATTCAGAGACTCAAAAAAGAAACAAAATCTTTCATTTCACATTTTAAGTTTTTTTTTCTTTTTTGGGCCACACCTGGCAATGCTCAGGGGTTTCTCCTGACTCTGCACTCAGGAATTACTCCTGGCAGTGCTCGGGCACCATATGGGATGCCGGGGATTGAACCCGGGCCGGCATGGGACGGCCGTGGTGCTAGGCAAAGGCCCTACCCACTGGGCTATCACTCTGGCCCCTCACATTTTAAATTTTATCAAATTATATTAGTTTTTGCTCACCTTGCTTAGGGGAATGTGCAAAAATATATTTAGAAATGGTACTACAAATGTAAATGCTACTTGACGTTTTAATATAAATACAGCCCAGATCAGAATCTACTCATTAGTTATACCATTGGTTCTTTTTTATCCTTCCTCACCACTGTTAATGGCTTGAATTAGCTAAAGGCATTTTCTATTGATTTCCATTGTCTAGAAAGAAAGCGAAAATATTTCAATGCATCTAGTCAACTAACACAGAAGTTATTTTTCTGACAACTAAACTATATTCATCCTGGTTTGTTTAGAAAACCAATTAAACTAAGATATCAAATCAATTGCTAATTTCTTTTTGTTATAGTCAAGTCAATACCTTGAAATTATCCCTTTCACTTTTCTCATATTTCTATTTTGTCTTCATAAATGTGGTCCTATGAGTATGATGACATAATTGCACTGGAATTGATATGCTAGAATAGGTGCCTCTAAAGAAAATAGATATAAAAGTGTCAGAAAATCAGAGATAAACCCACTAAAATGTAGGAGCTTCTTTCATTTGTTTTGATTGTAGAAGGCAATATATCTCAATCTTATATAGATACTCTTTTAAGATGAAAGACAAATGTATATGCTTTATATAACTCACCAATGAGACAGAACATACCTCCTATATAGAGAACTTTCTGAAATTTAGTGTAAGAGATCACATTTCAAGTGTTTGGCTCACCATGATAGGTCCTACACTCACTGGATAACACATAAACTTTGAATCAGATATGGTAGGAGAGATGTTTGTGTAAGGTATATATGGTGATTTCACTCTCCTGTCCCATGAGGAGAAGATAAAATAATCATTGCATATATATCACAGATTTGCCTCATATATAAATATTTTTTGGCTTTTTGGCTCACACCCATCAATGCTCAGGCGTTACTCCTGGGTCTGTGCTCAGAGGTAATTTCTGGCAGTGTTTGTGATGGCAAGAATTGAACCTGAGTCGACTGCATGCAAAATAAGTGGCTTAACCCCTATACTATCTCTCTAATCACTGTATCACTGTCTTCCCGTTCATCATCGATTTGCTCGAGCGGGCACCAGTAACATCTCCATATGACTTGTCTCATGCAAGTAGAGCCCAAGGGTACCTGCTTGCTCCAGGAACATAAAGAGCCTCAAACCATTCCATCAGGTCATGGGAATGAGGTCTATAACAGTTACTGGTATTTGGCATATCAAATACGACACGGGTAGCTTGCCAGGCTCTGCCATGTGGGTAGCATACTCTTGTAGTCATCTCTAAATCCAGCATTTATTGATGAACTGTGCGGCTGCAAGCGGCCGTGGCGAGCTGGGCTGTGATAGGCTGGTCTGCTGGGTGGAGTTCTGACGAGGGGGAAGTCCGAATGTGGAAAAGGGAGGCCCCTCATGGAGTGGGGGTCGTCTGGCTTTTTGTGAGGCTCTGCTGGGGTGGTGGGCCAGGGCTGGAACCCTCCATCCATCCTGAGTGCCTCATGAGCAGCTGGGCACAGGGAGAGCCAGTAGCAGCTCTGCCCCATGTCTCTAAGTCCATCTCTTAGAGAGAAAAACCTCTCTAAACTTGCGTGTTAATTTTCCAAGAGGAATTGAAGTGATCTGTTTCCTCTGATCTGTCTCCCTCTGAGGGTCACCCACATCTTAAACTGAGACATGCATCTTCTCTCTTTTACTTTATGCCATATTCCCTTGTTTCTCTCCCTCCTGAATATAATAATCTCTTGGTTCTCACCTCTCTCTTTTACCTCTCTCTCTCCTCCTAACTTTATCCTCATATTTCCTTAAATATAAACATTTACTTTACAAGAAGTAAAGAAAAAAGAACAGAAGTGCTATATTTTATTACTTTACCATCATGCTTCCCACCACTACTCCCAGCAATACTTGTACAATTAAAACGAACTGAAAAAGCTCCCCAATGCATCAGATAAAGCGCTAGTGTCCAAAGCATATAGAGCACTCACAAAGCTCAGTAATAAAAAAAAATGACAATTGACTCTACTATAAAACATAGAGAAATGGCAAAAAGCAAAAACACTTCTACAGTTACAGAGATGATGATTAGGCATATATAATGCTCTCATTGTCAGTAATTATTAGGATAATTCAAATTAGAACAACAGTGAGATATCATCTCATACAATGACATTGGCATATGTCAAAAAGACTGCAAACAACCATTGTTGTTGTAGATGTGATATAAAGGAAACCTCATTTACTGTTGAAGGATTTGTCTGGTTCAACTTCTGTGGAAAACAGTATGGAGATTTATTTTTAAAATGTAGATCTTCAGAAAAGAGAAAGAAATACAGAAATGGAGAGAGAGATAGAGAGATAGAAGAGGTGCCTGCTATAGAGGCAGGCTGGGAGTGGGTGGGAGTACGAGTATGGGGACATTAGTGGTGGGAATGAGGCACTGGTGGAGGGATGGGTGCTGGAATACTGTATGCTGGAGATCCAATTATAAACATCTTTGTAATTGTATATCTCACAGTGGTATAATAAAAAAGTATATCTTCCATAGGATGCACTAGTATCCCCCAAAAGGGGATAATAATAATGCTGAAACAGAGATAGTTATGAGACATAAATGAGACAAGGGAAAGAGTTGGTCATTAAGTCTTCAGTAAATTTGAAGTTTTATATTCAGGGAGATTACCTTTGGCTACAATAAGTATTCAAGACAAAGATTTTAATCTTTACAGCTAAAAGTGAAGATTTCTGTAACTTTATGTAGAATCTGTAGATGAAGTAGAGTTATTTAATAACGTGAGAAAAATGACACTATGTAATAAAGGTTTGTTAACATGCTCAAAGAATGAGTTGTATATTCACTACTTATCCACTACTGAATAATTACTTAATTTTTAATTATAAAAGGTCAGTTTTATTAAATGCCCCTTTAAACACATTTAATTATGCCACAGATTCAGTTACATTATATACTAAATTGTCTTAGGTTCCTAAAATTAAAATTATATGTTTCAGGTTTCAGTCTTGTTAAAGATCTTGCAATTTAAAAAATAAATAATATAAATAATAACTTGTTTATAAATAAATTTTCATTTGTGTAGAAAAGAATAATTTAGTAAAAAAGCATCTTAATTCTCTCAATAATATAAAAGTAAATATTTAATAATATTAATGGAAATATGGATCCATTTTTTCTTCCAACAGAAGAGTGAAAAAAAACTGAAACAAAACACATTTTTGAAATCTGCTATTCTATAGGGTCTTGCAGCATAAAGTATGGTAATTGATTTGTCAAGCGAAGTCACACATAAAATTGTAGCATTTTCATCATTTAAGTCAGTGTCTTGAAATTGTAAAATAAGAGTATCTTATATAGATACTCTTTTTTAGATGAAAGACACATCCATTTATTTACCATTGTTTAGCTGCAACCCAAACCTTCAGCTGGAAACCTTCAGCTTTCCTCTCTATATGGGATTATTTTGGTTTTGAAATACAATGTGGAATTTTCCCCATCAAAAGTAATATCTCTAAAAATGTTAAAGAGAGAGAGAAAGAGATAATGAACCTGCCATAGAGGCAGGCTAGGTGAGGGGGAGGAATCAGGAACATTGGTGGTAGGAAATGGGCACTGGTGGAAGGATGGGTGCTAGAAGACTGTATGACCGAAACCCAAATGCGATGATCTTTGTAATTGTATACCTCACGGTGGTATAATAAAATAATTTTAAAAAGTAATATCTCTAAAAATGTTTGTATTGTAAGTGAACTGTGGTTCTTTTAGTGATGACTGCCACATTTTCACTATTTCTCACTAGGAAATTCAGTATTGTTATCCTCAAAAGAATTGCATCGGGTGGGGGGGGGATTGCATCAGAACCTCAATTGTTTTTCTCAAATCAAGTACTGATTTTTCACTCATGGATTTCACTGCCTACCCTGAAAAAATTTTAATTTATTGTGATATATCTTTGTGTTTCTTTTGGTAATTATTTGCTATAATGTGATCTATACATCCAATGCTAAACAGTTTGTGTAATATGGGAATGACATCATTAATAAACCATGGAATAAATTGCATGAACTATTTAATGAATTATTGCTCATCCTTTATGACACAAATAACACTAATGATATTCTTTAAAATTTATCATTTAAAATGTTCATATACCTTGTACAAGACTTACCCAGGTTCAATCCTCAGTATGGTTTCCTGCGCCCTGCTGGGAGTTCTGAAGCATGGCTGGTGTCACCCTAAAATCTAAAGCCAAAGAAAGTGGCATAAAACAGATATTCATAATTTCATGTTACTCAAAAATTATTATACAAACTATTAAAACTTTTAGTTTATTAATAATAAAATATAGCTCACAAATTGTTTATTTTTAGATTTACTTGAGACAAAATACTTCTGACCTCTTCTCTCCAACACTTCTGCCTTTCTTAAACTCAGTTTAGGGCTAGGGGTAATAATGTATTTCATATAAATAGTTAAAGGGAATGATGTTGAAATACATATGGAATATGTGTGCATATAAATAAATTTATATATGTGGTATCTATATGCATAGGGTCTATATATATAGGGTCACTATTTTGTATATATAAGGTCATTATATATAAAGTCACTATATGTATCTATATAAATAAATATATGAGATATATATGAGGTATGTATCTCATAAAACCACATGTGTATGTATGTATGTATATCTATATCTATATCTATATATATATATATACACACACACACACACATCTCACTGTTTTCACTGAGGTCAATAGTATTGCATACAGGTCACATATTGATTTAGACTTGCTTTCTTTACTTGATTTAGACCTTGTCTTCTTTTTCTGATTTAGATTTTATGTTCATATACTGTCTCTGTCTTCAATATCTAATAACTCAAGTAACTTTCAATACCACTGTACTAGTATCTTAGTACTTTGAGTAACAAAATTTTCTGTATCATTTTATAAGCTAAATTGCTCTCCAGCTTCCTTTGGTTATGTTGGAAGCAATTCTCCTTCTGATCTCATCACTTTCACCTATGACAGCTGCCCATGCTGGAACCATACAGAATGTATCAAAGATATTTTTCATTCTCAAGATGTTTTAAGACCAACCAAATAAAATTCTATTAATATTTCCAATTTCTAAAACTCTGCATAGTATATGAATCTTTCTTTCATCCAGACTTCTGGTCAGACCTATATCCAAACCCTTTCACACTGCAAGCAATTATTCATGGATTTGTATGTTTCCACAATTTGACATTTAGGGAAAAAATCATTTATATCTGCAATAAAACCTAGCAGCACGTAGGACTCTAAAGGTTTTCTACTATGAGGTGTGTTGTGTACATGTGTGTAGAAATACTGAATAAATAATTGCCACATTGCTAGTGGGGTAACATTACAATGCTAATATTTGTACACCAAAGCATAGCAAATGCTTCCTTTAATTTTTGTGTGAGTGAAGACTACTTTCAACAAACAAGAAAATAGAGCTTAAAAATAAATGCAGTGAATCTTTCCAAAGGAAATGTGTTTTCTATTTCTTAATAGAATTTACCCTACAAACAACCCATTTATTTACAGTTGTATAGCTGCAACCTAAGCTTCAGCTTTCCTCTCACTCATTTTTCTACAAGATACCATTTTTCCATAGACATTTAACTTGATTATCATTTAAGCAACATAAATTTCCTTGAAATTTGAATGGCTTTAAAATAACTGAGATTGAGTTAATAGACTCTTCCATGATATTCTACACCTGGGTCTCAATTGGGCCTCAACATGAGAAAAGCACAATGAATTTCCATTTGGTGCATGAATGTATGTGTGTGTGTGTGTGTGTGTGTGTGTGTGTGTGTGTGTTTAAACAATGTGGAGTTGCGCAGCCGGCTTGTGCCGGCCTGGGTTCAATCCCGGCATCCCATACGGTCCCCCAAGCACCGCCAGAGTAATTCCCTGAGTGCAGAGCCAGAGAAACTCCTGAGCATTGCCGGGTGTGACCCTCCCCAAAAAAAAGTAAATAATGTGAGTTAAAGTTGCTGACCTGAAATTTCATTATGATATTCTAAAGCATGTTTTATTTCTGGTTTTAGAACATTGCTATTGGTGTCTTTGTGATGATTCTGTTAGACTGTAATATCTCAATTTTTTATTAAAATTAATTTCAAAAAACTGATGAAAGAGCATAATATGCCTGTTTTGAATAAAGGCAGCAAGCATATTTAGAATGTGAAATAAAGTTTAAATTTCTTAAATATTTTATTGCATTTTCTGTTTTTTCTAAAGACATAATCCCCATTTTTACAAAATCAATTCAATTTTAATAGGGCTTATACTGATCAGTACTTAACGTCCTGAAGTTAATCCAAAAATTGCTTCTAGGTGGAAATTATCACAAACGTGTGGGAGTCAGAGGCCAGGTAAAACAGAGAATGGAACAGTGTGCTAATAATTGTCGAAAGTGCTAATACCAACCTAGAACTGAGCATCAAATGCAGGCAAAAGATACACATGACAACCTCTTAATGTATGTATTGTAATCCACAATGGGAAGGAAAGGAAAAGAGAAAGAGATAGAGAGAAAGAGAAAGAAATAAAGAACCTGCCATAGAGGCAGGCTAGGGGAGGGGGAGGAATCGGGGACTTTGGTGGTGGGAAATGGGCACTGGTGGAGGGATGGGTGCTGGAACACTGTATGACCGAAACCCAAATATGAACATCCTATGAACATCTTTGTAATTGTATATCTCACGGTATATCTCATGGTAGTAAAATAAAATGTTTTAAAAAATTCTTCTACTGGTTGTACAGGCCTTATAGTTTAAAGCTCTCAGGAAACTAGGGTAACTAAGTGCTGTTCTGGGGCAGGAAGTAAAATAAGACTTATAAACTAATATCTTCCTATTGCTTAAATTAATTAATATTTCTTTGTCCTTTGCCATTGATTTTTATTTCATTGTTTTTTCAGTTCTTGGACTACACGCAGTGGCGTTAAGGGCTTATTCCTAGCTCTGCACTCAGGGATCACTCCCTGGAAAACATGGAAAGCGTTTGGAGTGCCAGGGATCAAACCGTGGCCTACTATGTGCAAGACAAGCTTAATACCCAATATACCTCTCTCTAGATGTCTATTTCTTTGATGTACTACAAAGTTCTATAATTTTTCTCTGTGATTTGCAGATTCACCAGAATTCAGGTTTGAATTGGATCATCAGATTCTTTAGCCATTTAACTCTATTTCATTAGGATGCTTAACTTTTTTTGAGTTATTGGGAAAATGGAAATAATACCCATGTTGCAGAGTTGGGAAGATTAAATTAGATAATGCATATAAAACACATTTCAAAGTATCTAGTACATATTGCAAATTCAGTAAATGTCAATTGTTGAGATAATGATGTTGGTGATAATGATACTGTTTCCCAGTGTCCATTTTCTCATAATTCCTTTTCAGTATAGCATTCACCTATACCACTTTCCTCTAATAATTGCTGCATGTAATGATAACCATTCTCTGCTTAACTTAGGCTCTTCTATAGTACACTGGGCAATGTTCCTGTGGATGAAGGCATGGTAATGTATGGAAATAAAATCTCTTTTATTTTTCCTAATAATAGCCTCCTTGACATTTACACTTGAGTTGAGAAGCATTAGACAATAGACATATAAAAGCAAATTTTATTGTATGTTAAGTGATGATATGTACCATGGAGAAATTTAAAGCAAAATGAAATATAGATAAGTGAGGAGTAAAATAAAAATTTAAGTATGGCATTTACAGAATCCTTCCTAAGAATGTGACATTTGGAGCAAGACAAAAAGAAGGTGTATGACATCAGTTTCCTGGAACAGAATATTTCTGTTCCAGGGGAACAGAATTATCTGAGGAATTATTCCTAAGTATAGCTATCAGAGTGAGGTCATAAAGTTGTAGAGATCCAAGAGTGGCTAACAATCTATTCTACTATGATAAGATCATTACCCAATACTTCGACTCTCTTCAAGTCAGGGGAGGTTTTGAGCACTTGCAAATCATTCACTGGCAATTTAGTATTCTGGTATGTTTCTGTTTATAGGAACAAAGGGTTGGGGTTAGGACACACAAATGACTCCAGTATACCTTTGGAAGTGGTCAGAAGTTTAAGAACTATTGCCTTCTATAAGAACTTGTGCTTTTTGATTCTGTTCTTGATTTTTTAATCGAAGATTCAGCACTATAATCATGGCTTCATATTTAACGAGTACAATTTATTCTGAATCATAATACATTACTTTTTCACAGTTCTCCTTTCAGTTACAACTTTACTGGAAGTTGCAGCATTGCATGAGATTGAAGCAGGGTCATGTGGTATATTTAACCAGCAGCTTCGAGGGCCGCAGACTCACTCTCACATATCCTACCTGGCTCAATATCACTACTCCGTGGGGGTTCCATGTTAAGAGCTAGACATTACATATGCCCGCTGGTATTAGTGGTGTCTTAGATACTGCAGATAAGAATAGACAATCAACAATAAATATCTTTCTCACCCTGTGGGGGATCAAAGTATTGCCTTTACTATAACAGAGAGATCGGTAGCCAATTTTCCGTCACGTGACCTGTTAATCTTCATAAATTTAGTGCCATGTTGGGATTTCAGTCATTATATGTCGACAGTTAATCAGAAGCATTATTATAGGTAGGTTTGCTAGATCAGGAGCCCCTCATTTTGATGCGCATGAGGTTTGTGTCTGTATAATTTTGGTAGTCTTTATAGAGCACCATGGCCAGCTTTGACACTGTAGCTTTTTATCAGATGCATTCTTTTGTTTTATGATGGATGGTAGCTATTTTTGTTTTGTCGTTGTTGTTTTGGGGAGTAGGCTATGCCATACTTGGCAATACTCAGGGCTTTACTTCTGGATCTGTGCTTAAGAATAATTCAAAGGGGCATATAGGGACCTCAGGTTAACCAAGTGCCTTACCTTTTGTACTAGTTCTGGTCCATAGTATTTAACTTAAAGGCTTGATAATGCTGAAATAAATCAACTCAGTGAGCAGTGAGAGACACATATTAACTTAATTTTCCATTGCACAAACATATCCTTTCTACCCAATAACATGCTGCAATTTTATTTTTCAAAGATCTCTGATTATTTCCTCTGGGTACACAGTAATTTTCCATAATGTCAGTTCCTTGCAGCTCTTCTCACACCATAATATTCCATAAATTCCACATTGCCTTTTTTCCTAACAGACATTTCCAGCACCATAAGGTCTACCAAACCATATGGTATAAAATGTAGAGCCAATTAAATCAAAGGCAGGTCCTACTATAGCATCCTTTTATGATCCAGGCCCTACTCAGTACAAATAACCATATTTTCCAGTTAATATTATGGGCCAGTACTTAAATTTCTATTTCTTAAGGACGAAGACTCCAGAATTTAAAGACTATAAGCATGATATTCATTCTATTGGTAACTCAAATATGGCTATTCTTATTTTAATTTATGGGGAAATACAGGCGCTTGAGTCATTACTAGAGTATTTTATCTTTTGGATTTTTTAGGGTTCCTTTCACATACTAAGGTAACACATGAAGTTATACTGGATCTCCTGAATCTGAAACATCTTTTGCCTGTCCTGTCTAATCAAAGTGATGTACATTAACTTAATGAATGATTGAAATAGTCTTTGTGCTGTCTAGGTGATATAGATATTTTAATTTTTATTGTTTTTTATTTCTCTATATATTTCTTTTTATTTGTGTCACCCCTGGTTGTTGCTTAGAGCTTATTCCTGACTCTGCATTCAGAGATCACTCCTGGTGGGGCTTGAGCAACCATATGGAATGTCAAGGATCAAACCTGGGTCAGTTGTTTGCAAAGACATATCCTGTCAGCTGGTTTTTTGTTTGTTTGTTTGTTTGTTTTGTTTGTTTGTTTGGTTTTTTTTTTTTTTTGCTTTTTTTGCTCTTTTTACTTTTCTGGATCACACCCAGCAATGCTCAGCGGTTACTCCTGGCTCTGAACTCAGGAATTACTCCTGATGGTGCTTAGGGGACCATATGGGATGCCAGGGATCAAACCCAGGCCGCAGCGTGCAAGGCAAATGGGGAAACGCCCTACCCACTGGACTATCGCTCTGACCTCTGCCAGCTGTTTTATCTCTTTGTCCCAAAACACAGGTTTCTTTAGATGGTGGGAAAGTCACTATAGCTCTGAGATAATTAGATAAGCGGAAACTATTGTCTATTTCTATATGAATGACAATGATTTCTTCTCATTTTTTCTAAATGGATTGGCAAAAATACACTCACCAAATTAATGACCATCAGTCAAATATTTGAGAATTTAATAACATTCTTGGGTCAGGAAAGTAGTTCATGGCCAGGATGATAGTATGCTGAGTGCTTGCTTGCACACAGCTGAGGTGGGTTCAATCTCTGGTACCTGTGGTCCTGAGCCCCATCAGGAATGATACCTGTAGTAAGGAGAGCCAGGAGTAAACTCTAGGCACCACCAGTGTGAAGCCCTACATAAAACCAAAAACAAACAAACAGAAACAGGCAGTAAACTGTCTTTTTGTAGCTGATTTCTGGTACCTCGTAGGGGTTCCCTAAGCACCACCAGGAGTGTTCACTGAGCACAGAACCAAGAGTAAATCCCTAGGGGCTGGAGCGATAGCCCAGTGGGTAGCATTTGCCTTGCATGCGGCCAGCCTGTGCCAGCCTGGGTTCAATCCCTGGCATCCCATATGGTCCCCCAAGCACTGCCAGGAGTAATTTCTGAGTGCAGAGCCAGGAGAAACCCCTGAACATTGCCGGGTGTGACCCCCAAAAAAAAAAGAGTAAATCCCTAATACTGCTGTGTGTAGCCCAAAAACCAAAATAATAAGAATTAGAATTTTGTTAACAATGATATCATGAATAAGAGTCAGTGCTATCGGGGCTACTATTTCGTTAAATCTGACATGATCTATCCCTACTTTCAGCATTAGATATAAATTAATTGCAGATATAACAGGGAAAATACTCTTGGATCGTAAATCTTTAAGCATAATTAAATCGTCCTGACCCCTGGTACATAATGTTGAATGTATAACCAGGAAGAATACTCTAAGATAACAATCTAAGATTCTTATCATTATTTTAGGCAACTGGAAACTGCAGTTTGATCTGTAAACAGAAAGGAATTATTGGATTTTGTAATTTGCAGTGGAACAAAATCAGGCTTCACAATTTATGATAAATTTATTATTTTGCAGGGAAGTTATGCGCATTCATAAGAATACTCATAGGAACCTCATGTTAAGTATTGCTGGGGCTGATTGTACAGAACAGAACTGAGAATAGACCTTCAGCACTACTGAGTATAACTCCCAAACAAACCAAAACAAAAAGAATATTCAGAGAGATGTTATACATATGGATTGAATTTCAAGTTTATTAAGTTCATTGGTTTGTCCTATGTGTTATATGTAACACATTCATTGTTTGTTTCCCATCGAATTCCACTAACACAAGAGTTAAAACTTGAGTGTTTTACTTTAGGAGTGGGGCGTGACACGCCACCTGTGCTCAGGAGCTTATTTGTGACGATGCTCAACCATCACTTCTGACAGTGCTTGAAGGATGATACATAATGCCAGGAATCAAACCACGGTTGACCCTGTGCAAGGTAAGGTCTTTACCAGCTGCAGTGTCTCTCTGACCAAAACTTTGAGACTTTAGGTAACAAAGTCTTCACAGAACCTTTGCATAATTAGGCAATTGGATATTCTTCTTTGCCTAATCTACAGTTACTTGAGTAAATTGCTGCTACTTAGTCCTTTGGGGAAGTTAGAACTGCATGATTCAAAATTAGACAGACACAGACATAAGATACATCTACATTATTACACCCAATTCTATGGCATTAGAAACCTGCATATTTCAAATTAAGCCATTTAAATTTAAAACCTTTTTAACTTTACACAAATTATTCCAGCTCACCTTTTTATTACGCTTTTATTATTTCATAAATTCAGTATTTTCATTGGCATTATACATAATATGAATTCATTTTTTTTTGTTACTGGGTTTGGCATATCGAACACGCATCGGACAGCTTGCCAGGCTCTGCCATGCGGGCACTATATTCTCATTGCTTTGTGGGGCTCTCTCAGAGGGGTGGGTAGAATATTTGTGGTAGTTTGGAGGTAAATCTGGTTTCTGCTCTGCCGGGAAAGCTGGTTTCTGCTCTGCCGGGTGTACCTGTGTCTGAGGCTCAAGCATTCCTGGGTTTGAAATACTCTCCTCTGAAGGGCGGGTCTCTGCAGGGCGGGTCCTTGTAGGCTGGGTTTCTGACAAGCTGGGCTGGAGACTGGATTAATCTGTGGGCTAGAGAGTGGATTAATAGGCTGGGGGAGATCTTACCAGCTGCAGAGTGTGGATTGTGACACAGATCGCTGCCAGCAAGGTGTGGGAGTTTCTCTGGCCTCCTCCGAGGCTCCATCGGGATGGTGGACTCAGGTCGAAGTTGCTCTCGTGGTCCATGGAGTGCAGGGGGTTCAGAGGGGAAAGCTGGTTTCTGCTCTGCCGGGTGTACCTGTGTCTTTTAGCGATTTGGAGACAACCGCTGGACTAGAGCCGTTACCGACTGGATCCCACGGGATGTCAAAAGATCACGTGGCCGCCCACCTACAAGATGGTCAGACTTCCTTGTTAAGACCCTGAAGGAACGGTTTGAGGCTCTTCATATTCCTGAATCAACCAGATGCCATTGGGCTACATTGGCACGTGATAGGGTCCAATGGAAATGTTACTGGCGCCCGCTCGAGCAAATCGATGAGTAGCGGGATTCAAGTGATCAAGTGATCAAGTGATGAATTCATTTTACTCATACCATCTGGAGGTCAAAGGGTAGAGAGAAAAGAGATTTTTTAAAAAAATGTAGGCATATGTATTAGTTTTAGTGTTTAGAATACAATATGTCATTGATTTAATTTTTAAAATCGTCCTCTTGGAATAGGGAAAAAGTTTATAGGTTAGGATGCATGTCTTGCTTGTATCACGCCTACCAGGACCCATCCAGGGAAGCATATGTGCCCCCAGCATCACCTGCTGTAGCCCTGGAGACCTCCAAGCACCTCCCAGTGATTCCAGCAACCTGAGACTCTGGCTGCATTGGGCTGCTGCCTCGGTGACTCTCACTGAACTGAGGATCACTTTAAGAGAAACTGGGCTCCCAAGCAAAGCTACAAAGTCCCTTTTTCCCAAGACAAAACAAACACCAAACCAAACCAAACTATTCCTCATCATTTACATAATCCTGTTTTCAAGTTGCTGTTGTTGTTGTTGTTTTTGTTTAATTTGCATTTCGTAAAATGTCTCTTTAGTCTTAAAGGTATGACAAAAAATTGTATCACATGAATAGAGTTGTGCTTCTGAAGTAACTAGACCACTAGCCTTGCCGGGATTGTCCCCATGTTTTAATCCCCAGGACAGAACTGGAATCTGTTTCTGGAGTCAGATCTTAGGCCCTGTACATTTATTCAACAGTAAGGAAATAGAACTTCTAATTCTTCAAACAACTTCTCATTCTTCAAAGAATTGAAACCTGAATCACTGCAAGGTTTTTTCTATGCTCATTTAGCTGCATTTTATATACTTAATTAAGGAGTTGCTGTAGTATGAAAATCAATATTCTTATATTCTAGATGAGTGTTCCATTCAATTTTAATTAAAATCTCATAAAATAGATAACTCCAGGTGGCTGCCAAGAGAACATCGATTCAGTCTTTGACACCAAACCCAGTTGTTCACGCAATAGAAAACTTCATCAAGTTCCCTGTGTTCTTTCTCATGAAGATCACAAAAAGAGTCCCACGTCTGCTAATGCTGAATGTAGGGGAAAACGTGAAATGAACTGAAACTTGTCTATTTTGTTCCTGGACCTTAGTTAACTCAGTGTATTTGTTTATTTCCTTAAATATATAACTTTGAACAAAGCGAGCTTGAAGCTTAAAAAGTATCTCTAGGGGCTACTAAAGTTTTAAAAACAGAAACATAATTTTTAAAAATATTTTTGTATAAGAACTAATGTATGATCATTATCAATATATGAATATAGATCTTGAAAAAAATTCTCAAACGTTATTCATGATTTTTTTACATTGTTTTTCCTTTTTAAAGATAAATTTAATATTTTCAAAAAAATAAATTTATATTGAGAACTATGCATTTTCCTAAGTTCAATATTTCTTTTACAAGTCCTATAACCTAATTCAAGCAAGCAATGGTCATTCACTTCAGTTTATGCAAATGATGAAACTTGTGTTCTGTTTGTGCTCCAGTACTAAAAGTATACTATCAATTAAAATTGTCTGTATCCTTGTTTTGAAGGAAAATGTTCTTTCCTTTCTTTGCAGCTCTAAAGAGGAGTTTGCCCATTTTTAGTTCATCTTCTATACCTTTTGGGTAATCTTCAGCAAGAAAATATGTGTTTGAAGGGGAGGGATGTTCATCTCTTTACAAATGCTCTTGTAATCAGTAAAACATATTAAGGATTAACTTGTATGCTCGTTTTTCTTCTTCCTCTTCTTTTTGTTCTTGTTCTTGTTGTTCCTTCTCCTCCTACTCTCCTTGTCTTCTTCTCCTCCATCTTCCCTTTCTTTGTCCGTCTACTTCTCCTATTTCTCCTTCTCCTCTCCCTCTCTTTCTCCTTCCTCTTCTCCCTAAATTGTTGCAGCCCAGAAACTAAACAGCCAGATACCAGATAACCTAAAGAGTAGATTTACTAGTCATCTGTTTTTCTTCTTACCCCCCATATTCCACTACTAAAAATCAAGGACACACACTTTAGTTTTATCTTTTGCTCTCTTTGCCAGTCAATATCATAATAATATTTTTTAAATTTTTTTTCAAGGTCAACATCCATGGTTGGCAAAAATGAAATAAAATTAAAGTTTTTATTAATGCAAATAATAATGATTATTATTAGCATATATTTAACCTTA
Source organism: Cryptotis parvus (assembly GCA_021461705.1). Lineage (NCBI taxonomy): Eukaryota > Metazoa > Chordata > Mammalia > Eulipotyphla > Soricidae > Cryptotis > Cryptotis parvus. The sequence continues at coordinate 6,531 of JAJIBD010001492.1, read as the reverse complement.
GCAGTGATTTACCAAGTCAGTGAATGGATGATCAGGCAGTTTCCTAACCCTATTCTCCAGAAGCTTAGAATATTAAATAGTCCTACACTCAATCATTTGCCTTGTCTTTCAATTTGGAAGATCAACCTTCAATATAGGCACAGAATAAAAGAGAAAGAAAAGTCTTGGACTTAATATCAGTGGTTTTATTTCATTGAAAACTTGTATTCATAAAATATCTCCAATAATTTTGGAAGACTCAACCATGTGACTCAGAGGGCATTATGCAAGATTTACTTTTTTAATTTGTCAAGCCTTTGTTGTTACAGTAGTAAACATGATGTACAAATAAACCTCTTTTTTTTTAATTTAATGATTTATTTTAGCATTTTGAACTCTCACAACGGCCTGTCTGCATCTCAGGTAGCGTTCCTGGGGTGTGCAGCTGGCCGGCGGGCGCCTGGGGTCCTGGTAGGAGCCCCAGATCTCGGCAGAAGGTGGAACTACAACCCCCAGAAGTCCAAGTGGAACCGGAAGTAAACCGTCATTTTGAACTCTCACACCGGCCTGTCTGCATCTCAGGGAAGGTAATACCCTCAAGAAAAAAAAAACAGTACACTAGAGGAATCTATCTCTGAACACCGCAACACCATGGGAAAACAACGCAGATCCCCAGCTCGAAGAACAGATGAAGGAATCGACCGTGAAGAATCAAAAAAAATATAGATGTGCATGATCACTCTGACAATGACATTAGAGAAGAAATTGGTAGGATGTTTAAGGAGCTCAACGAAAAAATTGAGCAGATGTCCAATAAAATACAGGAGAACATGAGCGAAGCAGTTGAAAGGGCAGTCAATAAACTACGGGAGGAAATGAGAGCAGAAATGAGAACCATGCAAATAGAAATATTGTCTCTTAAAAACTCAGTAGATGAAATGAAAAACACAATCGGGGCTCTCAACAGTAGGATGACAGCAGCGGAAGAGAGAATCAGTGAGACTGAAGATGAGCTGCAGAAAGAACTCAGAGGAACTACATAAGATGGAAAAAGACCGGAAAATGGATCAGCAACGGAACAGAGAACAATGGGATGAAGCCAGGCGGAACAACATAAGAATCATTGGAGTCCCAGAGGGACAGGAAAGTAACCCCAAAGGAAATTAAAGCAGTTAAAAACATCCTGGCTGAAAAGTTCCCCGAGTTAAAGGATGAAGGCATCCAGATCCAAGAAGCCCGGCAGCGTACCAGCAAGAAGAGACCCCAATAGAAAGACCCCAAGACACATCCTAGTCAAAGTAATGGATGCCATAGACAGAGACAGAATTCTTCAGGCAGCAAGATCAAAGAAGGAAATTGTATACAAAAAGCATCCATTCGACTTTCAGCAGACTTCTCAGAAGACACCCTCCAAGCCCGAAGGCAGTGGTGGGATATAGTAAAAAAACTTAATAAAATGAATGCCTCAGCAAGGAATTCTTTATCCAGCTAAACTCTCACTCAGATTTGAAGGACAGATATACAACTTCTTGGATAAACAACAGCTTAGGAACTTTGTAAAATCAAAACCAACCTTAAAAGAAGGACTGAATGATCTACTATAAGACGAGACATAACCCAAAAGAACAACTAACTATACAGAAAGATGGCACAAAATCCCATGACAATAATCTCTCTCAATGTCAACGGTCTAAATGCACCAGTTAAGAGACACAGAGTGGCAAAATGGATCACAAAATTGAATCCGACATTCTGCTGCCTTCAAGAATCACACCTGAACAATCGGAGCAAAGACAGGCTCAAAATAAAAGGCTGGAAACCAATCTTTAACTCAAACAACCCATCCAAAAAGGCTGGGGTAGCCATACTGGTATCTGACAACATAGACTTCAGGCTGAAGAAGGTCAGAAGGGACAGTGAAGGTCACTTCTTAATAGTCAAGGGATGCATATATCAGGAAGAAACCACGTTATTAAACATATATGCACCCAACGAGGGGCCAGCAAAATACCTAAAACAACTACTAATAGACTTCAAAGAAGACATTGACAGCAACACAATTGTAGTTGGAGACTTCAACACTGCTCTATCAACCCTGGATAGATCAACAAGATTGAAATTACCAAGGAAATACTGGCCCTAAAAGAAGAGATGGAAGAAAGAGGGCTGGTAGACATATACAGGACATTTCATCCCCAAAAAGCTGAATACACTTTCTTCTCCAGTGCACATGGAACATACTCGAAAATAGATCACATGCTGAGCCATAAATCATACCTCCATAAAATCAAGAAGATAGAAATTGTGCCAACTATTTTTTCAGACCATGATGCACTGAAAATAGAAGTTAATTGTACACAAAAACGGAGACCAATACCAAGTACCTGGAAACTAAACGGCTCACTGCTGAACAACCAGCAAGTCATAAAAGAAATCAAAGAGGAAATCCAAAGATTCCTTGAAACAAATGAGACTGAAGACACGAATTACCAGAACTTGTGGGATACAGCAAAAGCAGTGTTAAGAGGCAAGTTCATAGCTCTTCAGGCATTCATCAGAAAAGAAGAAAAAGGCCATCATAAACAGTCTGACTTCACAACTTAAGATCTTAGAGAGTGATCAACAAAAGGAGCCCAACCCAAGCAGAAAGAAAGAAATAATAAAACTTAGAGCAGAAATCAATGAGATGGAATGTCAAAAAACAATCCAGAAGATCAACGAAACCAAAAGCTGGTTCTTTGAAAAAATAAACAAGATTGACAAACCACTTGCAAGACTTGTAAGAAAAGGAAAAGAGAGAACCCAAATAAATAGAATCAGAAATAAAAGCGGGGACATCACAACAGAAACCACAGAAATTCAAAAGATCATCAGAGATTACTATGAGAGCCTGTACGCCACGAAACAAGAGAACCTAGAAGAAATGGACAAATTCCTGAATTCCTATAGCTTCCCAGGTCTGCAACAAGAAGATTTGGAATACCTCAACAAACCTATCTCCATCGAGGAAATAGAATCGGTAATCAAAAGTCTCCCCCAAACACAAAAGCCCAGGTCCAGATGGATTCACCAGTGAATTCTACAAAATCTTTAAAGAGGACCTATTCTCAATTCTTTTTAAGCTATTCCAGCAAACTGAAGAAACAGAAATACTCCCAAATAGCTTTTTACGTGGCACATATCACCCTGATACCCAAAGCAGACAAAGATGTCACAAAAAAGGAAAACTACAGACCAATCTCCCTGATGAATACAGATGCTAAAATCTTCAACAAAATACTAGCAAATAGAATCCAAAGAGTCATCAAAAGATTGTACACCATGACCAAGTGGGATTCATCCCTGGAATGCAAGGATGGTTCAACATCCGCAAGTCAATCAACATAATACATCATATTAACAAAAGAAAAATAAAAACCATATGATCATATCAATAGATGCAGAGAAGGCATTTGACAAGATTCAACACCCATTCATGATGAAAGCTCTCCGTAAAATGGGGATTGAAGGAACCTTCCTCAAGATAATCCAGGCCATCTACTACAAGCCCACAGCGAGCATCATTCTCAATGGGGAAAAACTGAAAGCCTTCCCCTTAAGATCAGGGACAAGACAAGGCTGCCCACTCTCACCACTTCTATTCAATATAGTACTGGAAGTACTTGCCATAGCAATCAGGGAAGAAAAAAGACATTAAGGGCATCCAGATAGGAAGGGAAGAAGCCAAGTTATCACTATTTGCAGATGACATGATATTATACCTGGAAAACCCAAAACTCTCTACCAAGAGGCTCCTAGAAATAATACATTCTTATAGTAGAGTAGCAGGGTACAAAATCAATACCCAAAAGTCAGTGGCCTTCCTATATGCAAACAGCGAAAAGGGAAGAAAGGGACATTAAAGAAACTATCCCATTCACAATTGCACCACAGAAAATCAAATACCTAGGAATCAGTTTGACAAAGAATGTAAAGGATCTCTACAAAGAAAACTACAAAACGTTACTTCAGGAAATAAAATAAGACCTGAGGAAATGGAGACACATTCCCTGCTCATGGATTGGAGGGATTAACGTTATCAAAATGGTAATACTCCCTAGAGCTTTATACAGATTCAATGCGGTCCCTATAAATATACCCATGATGTTCTTCAAAGAAATTGAACAAACACTCCTGAAATTTGTATGGAATAATAAAACCCCACGAATAGCTAAAGCAATCCTTGGGAAAAAGAAGATGGGAGGTATCACTTTCCCCCAACCTCAAGCTCTACTACAGAGCAGTTGTAATTAAGACAGTGTGGTATTGGTATAGAGACAGACCCGTAGACCTATGGAATAGAACTGAGTATCCTGAAACGCACTCACAAATATACAACCACTTAATCTTCGATAAAGGAGCAAAAAATATTGAGTGGAGCAAAGAAAGCCTCTTCAACAAATGGTGCTGGGAAAACTGGGCAGCTACGTGTAAAAAAATGAACTTAGACCTCCTTCTAACGCCATGCACAAAAGTCAGATCAAAATGGATTCTAGATCTCGATATCAGACATGAATCTATAAAGGTACATCGAAGAAAACATAGGAGAAGCGGCTCTACGACATCGAAGCGAAAAGTATCTTTAAAGACGACACACCACTGACCAAGCAAATGGAAGCAATGATAAACAAATGGGATTATATAAAATTGAAAGCTTCTGCACCTCAAAAGAAGCGGTGACCAAGATACAAAGACAATCCACAGAGTGGGAAAGGATATTCACCCAATACCCATCTGACAAGGGGTTAATATCCAGGATATATCAGGCACTGGTAGCACTCCACAATAAGAAAACAGCCAACCCCATCAAAAAAATGGGGAGAGGGAAATGAACAGAAGCTTCCAAAAAGAAGAAATTCGAATGGCCAAAAGGCATATGAAAAAGTGCTCTTCATCTTTAATCATCAGGGAGATGCAAATCAAAACAACAATGAGGTACCATCTCACCCCACAGAGACTGGCACACATCCAAAACAGCAAGAACAACCGGTGCTGGCGTGGATGTGGGGAAAAAAGGACTCTCATCCACTGCTGGTGGGAGTGCCGACTGGTCCAGCCCTTTTGGAAAACAGTATGGGCATTCCTCCGAAAGCTAGATATTGAGCTCCCATTTGACCCAGCAATAGCACTCCTGGGAATATACCCTAGAGACCGAAAAACACATAGCAGAAACACTATCTGTACTTCTTTATTCATCTCTGCGCTATTCACTATAGCTAGAATCTGGGAAACAACCTAAATGCCCGAGAACAGAGGACTGGCTAAAGAAACTTTGGTTCATCTACACTATGGAATACTATGCGGCTGTCAGAAAGGATGAAATTATGAAATTTACCTGCAAATGGATGGACATGGAGTCTATCATGCTGAGTGAAATTAGTCAGAAGGAAAAGGACAGATATAGAATGACTGCATTCATTAATAGGATATAGATACCAGTGTTTTAATAAATATGGGAAATGGTAATGGCAGATTAAAACTCACCACTGAATATACACAAAGAGACTTAAGTGACAAACTCTAAATATCTGCAGGGCTAGCCATAATGTGTAAAATAAGAGGGAGAGAGATGCAGAGACAGAGAGAGAGAGAGAGAGAAAGAGAGGAAACTGGGGTACCTGCTATTAAGGCGGGTGGGGGGGGGGGGGAGGGGGTACATTGGTGGTGGAAATGGGGCACTGGTGGAGGGATGGGTGCTGGAATATTGTATTACCAAGAACCAATTATGAACACCTTTGTAATTGTGTGTTTCACGGTGGTATAATAAAAAAAAATAAAAAAAAAAAAAGAAAACTAGATATTGAGCTCCCATTTGATCCAGCAATAGCACACCTGGGAATATACCCTAGAGACCGAAAAACACATAGTAGAAACACTATCTATACTTCTTTATTCATCTCTGCGCTATTCACTATAGCTAGAATCTGGAAACAACCTAAATGCCCGAGAACAGAGGACTGGCTAAAGAAACTGTGGTTCATCTACACTATGGAATACTATGTGGCTTTCAAGAAAGATGAAATTATGAAATTTACCCGCCAAATGGATGGACATGGAGTCTATCATGCTGAGTGAAATTAGTCAGAAGGAAAAGGACAGATATAGAATGACTGCGTTCATTAATAGGATATAAATAGATACCCAGTGTTTTACTAAATATGGGAAATGGTAATGGCAGATTAAAACTCACCATTGAATATACACAGAGACTCAAGTGATAAACTCTAAATATCTGCAGGGCTAGCCACAATGTGTAAAATAAGAGGGAGAGATGCAGAGATAGAGAGAGATAGAGAAAGAGAGGAAACTGGGGTACCTGCTATTAAGGCTGCCTGGGGCGGCGGGGAGGGTACATTGGTGGTGGAAATGGGGCACTGGTGGAGGGATGGGTGCTGGAATACTGTATTACCAAGAACCAATTATGAACACCTTTGTAATTGTATGTTTCACGGTGGTATAATAAAAAAATTTTTAAAAAAATGATTTATTTTAAACACCGTAATTTTCAAAGTA
>JAJIBD010001491.1:0-97976 GCA_021461705.1 Cryptotis parvus | reverse complement strand
TGGGATACATTCTGTTGCTCCTGATCACTTACATTTCTTTTGAGAATTCTCTTCCCTTTAATTCTAGGCCTTATGATCCTCTGGTATTTTGTCTGGCCTTAAAAATGCAAATAGAACCCTGTAGTGGCTAATTTGAGAGAGTGAACAGTTCATCTACAGTTGATGTAGAAATATAAGACAGAGATAGCCCTGAGAATTTAATGCTCTTTGAAAGGCCAATGTGTTAGATTAATTTTTTCTGTTTAAAAATATTCTTTCCTGTTCTAAAGCTGTAACTACCTCACAGAAATACCTTTTTTGATGTTGTTTTGTTATATGCTGTCTCTCTAAACGCTTAGAGTGGTTTTTGAAAAGCATATATGTTGGTATAGAAAGGACATAAAATTTGGTAAGGTAGAACGATTTGAACTCGAATTGTCACTCACCAGCTATATCAACTGAGTAAATCAGTTTCCCAAAGTCAATTTTCTTGCCTGATCTGGGGGTGAAAACAACCTCTCAAGAGGGGGGCTGTCATTATATCTGTTACATATAAAAAGTTTAGAGCAAACACCAGATGCAAGCAATACATGAAAAATAGGAATTTAGACTTATATTACTATTATTGATTATTTGAGGCTGTTATCTATAAATTAAGAATATTAGAAATAGCTCAAAGGGTTCAAGCGATAGTACAGCAGAGAGTGGTATTTGCCTTGCAAGCTGCCAAGCTGGGTTGAATCCCAGGCATCACATATGGTCCCCCCTGAGCACTGCCAGGAGTAACTCCTGATGCAGATCAGGGAGTAACCTCTGAGCATTGCCAGATGTGACCCGCAAAAAAAATATAGCTCATAAGAAATACAGAGCTAAGGAGAAGCCTCCAGTTTCCCTTGCCAACCTGAGAGAAGCTTCAGTTTCCCTTACCAATACCTGAGAGGAAGCCCACAGTTTCTCCTTGTCAACAGTTCCAGTTCTCCCATTGACCTACCCCGCCCCTCATCCTAAGGTCCTATCATCTAACATTCCTGAGACTTTCCCAGAATCATACAATTTTCTTTGAACACAGGAGTCACCAAGACTAAGATAACAAAAAATATCTGAGGCAGATAGCCAGAAAGGCCCAAACCAGCCAGACCACCCTGAAGATTTCTGGCATTCTCTGTAATACTTGGTTGAGAACAATGCAGGAGGTGCCTTTAAAAAGGAGCCTACACATGACTCCTTTATTTTAACTTTTTGTCCTATACTAAGTTCCCTCCCGTGAATTTCCTTTCCTCTCTCCTCTACTTTCCGTAAGCTTTTTTCTACTTTCTAATTCTGGAGTCTGAGCATCTTTATTATTCAATATTTTTCATTACCCTTGAAAAATATTGAAGAATCGGGAATAATCAAACGAGACCCTGCCACTTGTGCTTCTACCTCACCTGCATCACTAGCAGGTGCTTATAATAAAGCACTACTAATTAATCATTTCCCCTAATACTTCTTTGAGACAGTGTCAAGAATCAGTTATTTCTTTACAAGAAATAAGGAAGAAAATTGGGATGTGCTATCAGTGGTGTCTTGGTTATAAGGTTGTTGCCCCTAAACCAGTAGGCAACAATTGCAGTCACATGAATAACTATATACTTTGTTCAAGGGAAAAACTAAAATCAGCTGAAAGTCAGTCCAGCTGATGAGCCTGACTTAGTTAGTAGTTCTTTCCCATTAACTTTTCATAATTCCCATAATTATTACAGACTCTGTATACAATATGAAAAGAAATAGGCGATAACTCAGAAAACCTCAGCAATGGAGTTTCCGTGTCTCTAGAGCTGTAGGTTTGGAAAGATCCCTGCTCCACGGGCCTGGTGGGGAGCAGCACAGAACAATGGCTAGTTATTTGGAGATTAGGCCCTATGTGTTCTGTTTTCAGATGACAGGGTTTCATTCCCAGCAGTCCTTAGAGTAATCAAGTTTCTGGAACCAAGTTTGTAATCAAGTTTCCAGAAAAAGTCTCCCAATAAAAGCAAACACAATATTATAGAGCCCATTAAAATATTGTATAGCTTGGGGAAGAGTGTGCTATAGTTTAGGGAGAAATGACCTTAGTATGTAAACATTTTTGAATGATACATTACCTAAAATTAGAGCTTGTCTTGCTTATTCCTGGAGACTTAGAAGAACTTGTGTTTTAATGCAATATGCTAGTATGGAGTAAAAAAAGTATAAACCATGCCTAAGCCCAGTAAGATGATCAGGTAGGTCAGAGACTCATTTAAATTAGGGATGGCCAAATGGTGACACCAATATCATTGTATATTTGTCTGCAAACATTGCATAAATTCAGAGATTGTTTTTTTTTTTTTTTTTTTTTTGCTTTTTTTGGGTCACACCCGCAATGCTCAGGGGGTTACTCCTGGCTCTGCACTCAGGAATTACTACTGGCGGTGCTCAGGGGACCATATGGGATGCCGGGGGATCGAACCCAGGCGGCACAGGCCGGGCGTATGCAAGGCAAACACCCTACCCCTCTGGGCTATCTCTCCAGCCCCAGAGATTGCTTTGCATGGACCAGTGTTATGTAGCTAATGAAGTTGAGCATGACAGCACTGGGAAACATCACTAATGAGTGGATCTGAGAAAACAACCTAAACTTCGAAAAGGCTAAAATAAGTTATGAAGAGATTGCAGCCAGGACTAGAAAAGATTTTTTTTCAAATCTCATAAAAATTACTAACCACAGACTCATACTCCAAAAAGGTCTAGGAGTAACAGTGTATAACAGTGTGCATTAGTAACTAACAGTGTGACTTACAATTCCCAAATCCAAATATTTGGATTTTGTGGGATACTTGACAAGAGAACAAGTACATCCTTTCTAGAGAAATATGCTATAAAAGTAGGGCAACAGTCCGACCTGCTAGAAAACTAAAAGTTAAAACAAATCAGTTCCAAATTCTACACCTATATTCATAGAGAAAAGGGCTGATAATTTAAAATATGTAAATATTTATAGTTGTATAGCAATAAAACATAAATTATTTTTATATTTTAATGAAATTCATGATATCATGACTGACACATCATGTGGTCAGTCATTCTCAACACTCAGACTCCATAGTTCCCTCAGAGCTCCATCCAAGAGAAAACCTGATCTTTTCGTCTATAAGTTTCATCAGTAAATGCTCGAGATGAGAGCCTTCTACAGATAGTATACCACCTACACAGCAGAGCCTGGCAAGCTACCCATGTTTTAGTTATTATGCCAAAAATTAGTAGCAATTATGGACCTCAATTCCATGACCTGATGAATTGTTTGAGGCTCTTGTCCCTGAAGCAAGCAGATGCCCTTGGCTGCCAATGCTTGCAACAGGACATATGGAGATGTTACTGGTGCCCGCTAGAGCAAATCGATGAACTATGGGAAGACAGTGATACAGTGAATAAAATTCATAGTTTCTTTTTATTTTAAAAGGTATACACATTAAGAAAATAGTCATATATTTTACATATCTATTAAACACCAGCAGCTTAAGGCCTTAACGCAACATGACATTACAAGTAGAAAACAAGTGGTAACATAGAATTCAGGAAAGTTGTTGGACACACACACAAAAAAAAAAGCTGAAAAAAAATCAAATAATAACCTCAGGAATAAAGTTAGAGGCTAAAGGTAGAAACTAAAATTTACATAATCTAAGGGGATTCAAGATATAAAGAAATCAATGAGTAAAAAAAATATTCCAGGAAGCTACACAAAAAATGTAATGAAGAAACAAATGAATGAGTTTGAGCAATTTAAAAATAATTTTAATGGAAGAGGAAGTAAAAGATCAAAAAAAAGGAGAAAATGCCATTTGTATGCTACCCAGCTCCTCTGGTGCCCACTTAGGTACATGTATCACCCACATTTCCTCTCTTAAGATGTGATTTTATAACCTCATACCTTAATGTTGCTATGTGTACTAGGCTATATCCCCACTCTGCAGAAGCCCACATTTTCTTTTGAGACAGTTTTCTCTCTTGTTCTCCCCGCCTCTCTTCAAAACTTCCAAATAAACCTGCTATACCTGAAAACCTGTTTACCTGCAAGAGCTGAGAGCTTACCTACTACCAAGAGTAGCCTACCTCCATGGCAAAAGCCTGGCAGCTACCTGTGTCATATTCCAATATGTCAAGAACAGTAATGATGATGGACCTCATTCCTAGACCCGAATGAATGGTTTGAGCTCAGCGTGTTCCTGAGTGAGCAGATTCCCATTGACCAACTAGCATACAACAGGGACAAATGGAGAGGTTACTGGAGCCACTCTAGCAAATCAATGAGCAACGGAAGACAAGTGATACAAATGATACCTGAAAAAATGAGGAAATGCTACAAAATCTTTCTGACTTTACTGGAGAGGCAACATAAGAATTCCTAGAACTAGAGAAAGGAAAGAAGAAGAAGTGAAAGAGGAGAAGGAAAAAAAAGTTCATTAAATAGACTGATAACTGATAACTTCCTAATCCTGGGCAAAAAACAAAAACACCAAAGTTCAGCTAACTGAATATCTTGTATCACTTGTATCACTTATCTTCCTGTATATCGATTTGCTCAAGTGGGCACCAGCAACATTCCTCTATATGTCCTGTCACATGCTAGTGTACTAAGGGCATCTGCTTTCTCCATGAACATGTAGAGCCTCAAACCAATCCTTCAGGTCATGGCAATGAGGTCTATAACTGTTACAGGGTTTTGGGCATATTTATACGACATGGGTAGCTTGACAAGGCTTTGCGTAATGAGAAATGATCATTACAGTGTATAAATGTGAAAGATTCTGGGAATGACCTGCTCTTAACAATCCATTATTGTTTAAGAATATCACCAGCATAACTGTGGGTCTGGAGTATCTTTCTTCCGGTTGCTGAGTGTGGTGGCTGGGAGAACACAACTATGCCCTCTGACATGGAGGTGGAGGAATGAGAGGAGGAGCCCAAATCCCTGCTCCAAGTCCAGCCAGCATGGCCCCCTGCCCCCGCACATGTGAGTGAACCCTAGAGCTATGTTGCACTCTGCCAGGGATGGCAGAGCCTATTACCACCCTCCTGAACTCCATGGGCTGCTCCAAGTAGGCCAACAGCGCAGCTGTGAGTCTGGAGTGTCTCTTCTCGGTTGCTGGGTGTGGTGGCTGGGAGTTCACAGCTATGCCCTCCGACATGGAGGTCGAGGAATGGGAGGAGGAGCCCAAATCCCTCTCCAAGTCTGAAATCTTATTATTTAAATACAAGAAACCTATCCCAAAACACTGTATCACTGTATCACTGTCTTCCGTTCATCATTGATTTGCTCGAAGGGCACCAGTAACAACTCCATATGTCCTGTCTCATGCTAGTAGGCCCAAGGGCACCTGCTTGCTCCAGAGACATAAAGAGCCTCAAACCATTACATAAGGTCATGGGAATGAGGTCTAAAATTGTTACTGGTATTTGGCATATCAAATACGACACGGGTAGCTTGCCAGGCTCTGCGTTAGGGTGGCAAAACTATCAAGAGTCCATGAGGAAATGGATAATTAAGGAGGTGAATAGGAGGAAAAGCGAATAGTTTATGAAGCTAGACATGCAGCAAAACTTTCTATAGGCTAAGATAAAGTCAAATGGTGTATTAAAATACTTAAAAATAAAAATGTCAACCAAAAATACATTATATTAAAGAGGCAGTAGTATACATACAAAATAGAATACTTCATTTCAATAAGATGAAGTCTTACTTTTGCAGCAAGATTTTTTGAGAAGGAATGTGTAATAAGTCAAAGGAAAAAAAATACAAGAGTATTTCTTTCATAAGAAATGTATACTGAAATAAAGCAAGAATTAGACAATGTTCTGTGAAAACAACCATTGAGTTTGTCAACAGAAATCAGATTACCTAAGGGATGCTGTCAAAATAAGGATATTAGACTCAGAGCTAAAAGGTTATTGGCAATTTGGTAGGGATGTGTGGTTACATTGCACACATAAAACATGTAAACATTTATACTCTTGTAAAACTAAAGGATATTATTTCAAGGTTTATGAAAAGGAAATAATTTTGAGTAACTAAACAATGTTTCCAAACAAAAGCTAAAGGATCTTACCACTGCTAGACCTCCCTTACAAATGTCTAAAGGATTGCTTTTATTTAAGAAATGTGTTCCAAAAAAATGGAATACAGTAATACATGTGTATGAAGAGCCAGAGAGCAAAGGATAAAATGTCAATAACGAGCACTCATACACCAATGATCACCATAAGTTAAAATGGAATAGGCTCATTTATCAAAGGACAGAGAATGGATTAAAGCCAAAAAATTAGATGCAACAGGCAAACCCAGCTATATGGTTCTGCAAGGAACTCAAGCGATGAAGATAAACAGTGAAGGAATGGAAAATGGTCTCCAAGTCAAGAGAAATTTTAGTAAGGTAGGAAACATTATAGATTAATATTAGTTGAAATATACCTGCAGTTCCCTACCAAAAATAAAGACAAAGATGGACATTAGACAATTATAAAAGAGTAGATACAACTAGAAGACTATTATTCATACATAATCCCCAAAGATAGAACTAAAAAGGAAAATGCCTAAGGAAAATACAACAGATATAACCCTTTAGTGTGATTATGAAATCAGTAAAACAGTAGGGGGTCCTTAATATCCCACCAACAGTAATGGTCAATGCAATGAGGCAGAGAAACAAAAAAATAATGGCCTTAAATTAAAATTAGATGGAACTTGTTTAATAGATATCAATAGAACATTTTATTCTAAAACTTGATCACTTGATCACTTGAATCCCGTTATTCATCGACTTGCTCGGCGAGCGCCATAACATTTCCATTGGACCCTATCACATGCCAATGTAGCCCAATGGCATCTGCTTGGAATATGAAGAGAATATGAAGAGCCTCAAACAGTTCCTTCAGGGTCTTGACGAAGAAATTCTAAAACATAGAAAGTATTTTCACAAGAACACAGCACCTTCTTAGGATAAACCACATGTTGAGAGACAAAACAAGATTTAATATTAATTTTGTATAAAGCTTCATCATAACAAGTTTTCTTTCCATGTTAATATGGTCTTAAGCTTGAGTTCAACCAAAAGAAAGGAAAAACCACAAATTTGTGGGGATGAAAAACATACTACTGAATTACTCTTGACTCAATGAGAAATTCAAAGAAGCTTTAAAAATACCTGGAAACAAATGAAAATGAAGATGGGATTTATTACATCTTATGGGATGCCTGAAAGAAGTGCTTTTTTTTGTTCCTGATATATACATGTCTTGGTCTGAGCTTCAGACCAAGACATGTATATATCAGAACAAGAAAAAATCACCATAAAAATAAAGAAAGAAAAAAAGAAACTAGAAATCAAAAAATCAGAAAAAAAGAAACTAGTAATCAAAAATTATTAAAGCCAAAAATCTGTACAATGAAAGAAATAATGAAAGTAGAAATAAAATAGAAATTAAAAAAACATAATTCAAACAGAAATGGAATCAATAGCTAATTATTAGAAAAAGTCAAAATAGACAAATTTTTAGTCAGTACAAAAAATGAGATACATAAAACAAACAAAATCAGAAATGTATGAATTATTAAAAAAAGAGACTTCAGGCATACAAAAATAAATAAATTGATTTTAAGAAAAAATACATTTCCAAGATTGAATTTAGGAAGAATAAAATGTCTGGAGGTTTCTACTAATAATCTGATAGAAATAAATACTATAAAAGAGATAATGATCAAAAAACAAACTAGATGGTTTTAATAGTGAATTCTGTCATATAAAGAAGAGTTAGAACCAGGGGCTTAACTTAGCAGCCTGGATATTGATTATCCCACATACATAATGTGTGAAGACCAGGCTAGATTCCTACACGTGGTCTCTCAAGTATATTGTGGGGATCGAACCCAGCACACCATCAAGAAGACTTTGTGAACTAATGAGTGAATTCAAAAACAAAAAGGAATATAAAAAAATCACAAAAAGGGAAAGAAAAAAATATGCACATCCCTCTCAAATTCTTGTGCACACCTGAAAAGGTATGTATTTAAAGAATCATACATCATGAGCAAATGAATTTATTCCAGGCATGCAATGAATAATGATTCGAAAAATACAAACCAATATAAATAAGAAACCATATCAATATTGGAGAAAAATCATGATTGTCTTCAGAAACAACAGCAAGTTTTCCAAGTTTTGAAATTAATTTTGATGCGAAAAAAAAATCAACATTTTGCCTTGGAGCCATACCCAGCTATGCTGAGGGCTTACTACTGGCTCTGCACTCCAGGAAAATTCCCGGCCATGCTTGAAGGACCATATAGGATATCAAAGCTTGAATCCAGGTTGGCAGAGTGCAAGACAAACTCCCCTGCTAGCTGTACTATTATTCCAGCCCCGAAAGTTGTCCAGTAGTGACATGAAAACTGATCATCATCTCTTACTATTGAGAAACTGCTAATTAAATTATAAATAAGATACTGCTTGATGCCTATGGGAATGGCTATTATCCTAAACACATATAAAAACAAATGTTGGAGAGGATTTTGAAAAAAGTACTTGTATACTATGAGCAGTATAAGTAGGAAAGTAATGAACATGGATAGTAATTATGTTAATAAATCACTATAGATGTTTTCATGTGAAGTGTTAAAAAAGTTGGATCAAATTGCCACCTTATAAATGTTGAATCAAGAGTACAAACAGTGCCCTGAGTTATATTGTGTAAACATCTTTGAATTATTCTGTAGACGATAGTACAGATTATCTTTAAGACAAATATTTATATTATAATTATAAAAGCAACCTCTACAGAATGGAAGTAATGTAGTTTAAGTGGCAAAAGAAAGTGATATGAATAGAGATGGGACTTTTCAGTGCATATAACAGAAGAAAACAAGGAAAAACAAACAAAACAAAACACCCAAGAAAAAAAGGAAATGAATCTAAAAGCATGACTCATTTTACAATCGTTGATATGCTTTCTGGTACATACTAAATTCTTCTTATTGAAAAGTAGATAACATTTCCCTGAAATTCTGTCTACAAATAGTTTTCTGCAAACATTCTCCCTCCCTCCATCCATTCATTCAACCCTCCCTTCCTCCCTCTCCTTCCTTCCTCCCTCCCTCCCTCCCTCCCCTCCCTCCCTCCCTTCCTTCCTTCCTTCCTTCCTTCCTTCCTTCCTTCCTTCCTTCCTTCCTTCCTTCCTTCCTATCCTTGCTATCTTTCTTATCCTTCCTATCCTTCCTATCCTTCCTATCCTTCCTATCCTTCCTATCCTTCCTATCCTTCCTATCCTTCCTATCCTTCCTATCCTTCCCTGGTTTGGTTGCCACACCTGTTGATGTTCAGACTTATTCCTGGCTCTCTGCTTGGGCTTAATCCTGGCTCTGAGGTCTGAGATAGAGGGAGTTGCATGTGGTACTGGGGACTGAATCTAGGTCAGCAACATTCAATGAAAGTTCTTACCCATTGTACTATCAATCTAGTCCTCTAATTTTTTTTATTGACTCGATCGAAAAAGACAGAATATGAATTTGACATGTTTAACTAGAGATAAAAGTGATTTTGGGATTTTGTTTTCTTTTGTTTTTGCTGTATGCCCTGCGGTGCTCACAGTGCTCACAGTTGAGTAAACTCAACTCAGGAATCCAGCAGGCACTGCTCAAAGACCATATGCAATACTGGGGATCAAATCTGGGTCAGTGACATGCAAGACACTTTACCTGCTGTACTATTTCTCAGTATAGCAGGACAGAACTATTGTTCAATAAGGGAGACATCCACGACATTGGGAACTATCGCCCCATCTGCCTGTTGTCCGTAATCTACAAGCTGTTCGATCACTCGAGTCATGCTGAACAGAATTGGCAGAACATTAGATGAAGGACAACCATGAGAGCAAGCTGGCTTCCAAAAAAGGATTCAGCATAATCAACGATATCCACACTGAAACCAAGCTCATTGAAGTTTGTAGAGAGTTCAAGATGCAACTTTGTCTCACGTTCATTGATTTGAAGAAAGCCTTTGATTCTGTGGAGACTGAAGTGGTCATTGAAGCCCTAGCCAAACAGGTTGTTCAAACCCAATACGTCAAGATCCTTCATAAGCTGTATTATGGTTTCACCACCAGGATCTCACGATTCTACATAGAAGTGATCATCAATGTCAAAAAGACGGGTTTGTATGACAAGGTTGCCCTCTCTCATCTCTCTTATTCATATAGTACTGGAAGCACTCGCCACAGCAATCAGAGTAGAAAAGGACATTAAGAGCATCCAGATAGGCAAGGAAGAAATCAAGCTATAATTATTGCAGATGACATGATATTATACTTAGAGAACCCTAAACTCTCGATCCGAAAACTTTTAGAAACAATAGATATCTATAGTAGAGTGGCAGGGTACAAAATCAATACCCAAAAGTTGGTGGCTTTCCTAAATACAAATAACAAAAGAGAAGAAAAGGGATATTAAGAAATCGATTCCATTCACAATTGTGCCACAGAAAATCAAATACCTAGGAATCAGCTTAACCAAGTCTGTAAAGGACCTATACAAAGAGAACTACAAGACACTGCTTCAATAAATAAAATAGGGCACAAGGAAATGGAAACACATTCCGTGCTCATGGATGGGGAGCATTAACATTGTCCAGATGATAATACTCCCTAGAGCTTTGTACAAATTCAATGCGGTTTTTATAAGGATACCCATGACATTCTTTAAAAGAAATTGACCAAACACTCCTGGAATTCATATGGAATAATAAACCCCCACGGATAGCTAAAGCAATCCTTGGGAAGAAGAAGATGGGAGGCATCACCTTTCCCAACCTCAACCTGTACTACAAAGCAGCAGTAATTAAAACAGCTTGGTACTGGAATAAAAACAGAGCTGTGGACCTATGGTATAGAGTTGAGTATCTTGACACCCACCCTCAAAGACATGATCAGTTAATTTTTGATAAAGGTGCAAAGAGTCCAAACAGGAGTAAGGAAAGCCTCTTCAACAAGTGGTGCTGGGAAAACTGGACAGCTACATGTAAAAAAATGAATTTGGACCTGTGTCTAACACCTTGCACAAAAATCAGACCAAAATGGATTAAAGATCTCAATATCAGCCCTGAATCTATAAAGTACATTGAAGAAAATATAGGAAAAACTCTCACGACATTGAAGATAAAGACATCTTCAAAGGTGAAATACCATTAACAAAACAACTAGAAGAAAAGACAAACATATGGGACTACATGAAACTAACGAGTTTCTGCACCTCAAAAGAAACAGTGACCATGATAAAAAAACAGTCCACAGATATGAAAAGAATATTCACCCAATACCCATCTGATAAGGGGTTAATACCCAGGATATATCAGGCACTGGTGCAGCTATATAAGAAGAAAACAGCCAACCCCATAAAAAATGGGGAGAAGAGATGAACAGAAACTTTGACAAGAAAGAAATTTGAATGGCCAAAAAGGCATATGAAAAAATGCTCATCATCACTAATCATCAGAGAGATGCAAATCAAAACAAAATGAGATATCACCTCACACCACAGAGACTGGCCCATATTCAAAAGTGTAAAAGCAACAAGTGCTGGCATGTATGCGGGAAAAGGGGACTCTCATACATTGTTGGTGGGAATGTCGACTTTGTACAACCTTTCTTGAAAATAATATGGACATTCCTCCAAAGACTAGAAATTGAGCTCCCTTTTGACCCAGCCATACCACTCCTGGGAATATACCCTGGGAAGCCAAAAACACACAGCAAAAACACAATCCATACTTTTATTTTGTTAGCAGCACTATTCACAATAGCCAGAACCTGGAAACAACGGTGTGCCTGAGAACTGATGACTGGATAAAGAAACTGTGGTACATCTACACAATGGAATACTATAAAGCTGTTAGGAAAAATGAAGTTATGAAATTTGCCTATAAATGGATGGACATGGAAAGTATCATGTTGAGTGAAATTAGTCAGAAGGAAAGAGAGAGGCATAGAATGACTGTATTTCTTTGCATGACATAAATATATCAGGTGCTCTTACCAAAAGTGGAAACTACCGAGAAACCTGAGGGAGTCAGAGGTTAGGTAAGACCGAGAAGGGAACATGTGTGAATAAATGTCAAAAGGTCTAATACCAACCTAGAACTGAGCAATAAATATAGGCAAAAAATGCACATGATGGCTTCCAAGTGTATGTAGTGCAACCCACAATGTGTAGGAGAAGGAAGGGAAATAGAGGGAGAGAGAAAAGAGATAAATAACCTGCCATTTAGGCAGGCAATGGGAGGGGGGAGGGAATTGGGGACATTGGTATGGGAAATGGGCACTGGTGGAGAATGGGTGCTGGAACACTGTGACCGAAACCTCCAAACATGAACAATGTTGTAATTGTATATCTCACTGTATCACACTATCACTGTCTTCCCATTGTTCGTCGATTTGCTCGAGTGGGCACGAGTAACACCTCCTTTAGTCCTCTCACAAGCAAGTGCAACCCAAGGGCATCTACTTGCTACAGGGACAGGAGGAGCCGGAAACCATTCTTCAGGTCATGGAACTGAGGTCTATAATAGTTACTAGTCTTTGGCATAAAAAAGTAAATAAAACACAGCAGCTGGCCAGGCTTTACCTTGTAGGTGGTATAGTATTAATAGTAGGCTCTCAACCCGAGCATCTGCTGGATGGAACTCTGAGGAACTATGGAGTCTGGATGTTGAGAATGACTAACTGCATGATGTGTGGTTTGCTCTGGCTTCTTGCCAGGCTTACTGTTATCAGTTAAAACATGTCTATAACTGTTTACTATGTATAAATGTGAAAGAAATTGGGAAGAACATTATGCAATATTCAGTATCCTATAAAAATAGGATGGCCGCTTTGGCCGGGTGCCAAAGGACATGTGGGTCTCTCGGGGGGGGGTCTCTCTCTTCTGGGGCAACTGGCATGGAGGCAGAGGAAAGGGCATGGCCCAAAACTTCACTCTGAGTCCGGGCAGCATGGTCTCTCCCCGCTCATGAGAGCAAACCCTTGGAGCAATGTTGACTCGGAGTGGAGTTTTGGGCCCTGCCCTTTCCTCTGCCTTCATGCCAGTTGCCTAGAAAGAGAGAGACCCTCCCACTACAGACTTAGCTAATTTGCAACCCCGGAAGAGATCCAGACCCATCCACTTCAGACCCACAGCTGCGCTGCTCGGCCGGCCCCATGTGGAAACAACCCATGGAGCTAACCTCCTGGTAAGGGGCTCGGCCATCCCCTGGCCGAGTCCAACATATCTCACGGTGGTATAATAAAATGTTTAATTAAAAAAAAAAAGAAGTAGGGAATTTTAAAGCTTTTTTCACTCATGACTTCTTTTTATCTGCAAATATTTTTTTTGGTCGCAGATATGACAACGTTGTAATTGTATATCTCACGGTGGTACAATAAAATTTTTTAATAAAAAATAAATAAATAAAGAGGGGTTCGGCAGGGTGATATCATTTCACCAAAACTCTTCAGCGCCACTCTCGAGAACATCATGCGACAATTAGAATGGGAAGGAATGGGAGTGAAGATAGATGGTTGACAACTACAAAACCTCCCGCTTCGCTGATGACATCATTCTAAAACACCCAAATATTAGCCAATTGACACAAATGCTGGCTGACTTTAACCAAAATGTGGAAGGACAGGTCTACAGCTGAATCTCAGCAAAACTATGTTCATGAAAAATGAACTAGTTCCAGAGGCCCCATTCACTCTCAATGGAACAAACATCTCTGAATGCACCAGTTATGTGCACCTAGGTTGAGAAGTCAACATGATGAACGACCTAAAACCTGAGCTGTGCAGGTGGAAGAGAGCAGCATGGAATGCTTTCAAAAGCATCGAAGAAATAGTTAAAAAGACAAAGAACCTCTGGCTGCGGGCACATCTCTTTGACTCCACTGTTCTCCCTGCATTAACATATGCCTCAGAGACCTGGGCCCTTGAAAGCAGGATGAGAATGCTATTCGGGTCTCCCAAAAAGGGAATCAAAAGAGATATGCTTGGAATATCATGCCTCACTCAACTGAAAGAAGGAATCCAGAGCCGACCTCCATCGCTGTTCCAGAATCAGGGATGTCTCGTTTGCCAAGGCATCAAAAATCAGAGGGGCTGGACATGTAATGTGATTTGGTGACAACTGCTGGACTAGAGCCATTACAGACTGGATCCCACGGGATGTCAAAAGATCACGTGGTCACCCACCTACAAGATGGTCAGATCTTCGTCAAGACCCTGAACAAATGGTTTGAGGCTCTTCTTATTCCTGAAACAACCAGAAGCCATTGGGCTACACTGGCACGTGATAGGGTCAAATGGAAATGTTACTGGCACCTGCTCGAGCAAATCAGTGAATAACGGGATGTCAAGTGATCAAGTGACTATTTCTCAGGTCCATAAAACTAATTTTTAAGAACATGAACCCAAAAGATCCACATCAATTTGATTACTTTCTTCAAACTTTTTGAGATGTATATTCATCATTAACATAATTACAGAGTTATATCATAGCTAATTAATATGTTGTCATGCTTTAAATTCTATTATAATAAAAGCAAGTTAAAAATCATCAGACTTGCTATATATTATATTATAATAATAGCTGTAATCACAGGTGATCACTGACCATATAAATAACATGTTAATTTCCAGGTGATTACAGGAAATTTAAGATTCCAGGAAGTTTTAGAAGTATAATAGGGCAGACTTACATCTTTATCTATTGCAACTTTTATTATTGGGTATTTTAATTCTATTAACATTTCACCCCTGACAGACTAGATTTGTCTTTATCTGTGAAATGCAGGTCTAACTTTGTAAAGAATATGTCTGATTCATAGTCTTTTCTCTTAAGGAAGGGAATAAATTTTCTGAAACCATCAGGGATTGCCCACATCTCTTTAGGTAGATGTACTAGAACATTCTAAAATTTAAACTTTAAATTGTAGGGTTTAAAATGGTACTTGTTTTTAATCCTTGATTATTCTTTGAGCGTGGTAGTTAGGCTTAGAAAATTTATTATACTGATCTCTATGCATAGTATTATAACAAGAAATTTAGAAAATGAAATCAGAGTTGATTTTTTCCTCAGCAATTTTATATATAATTAGTAGTAAATTTAAGAATGTTGAATTAATTACCTTGATTTTCAGCTTTTTAATCAATAGTTCTCCCTTCTTTTTCCTTTTGCCTAAAGTTTTTTCAGTTGAGCATGCATTTATGCAATAAAGAAACATTGGCAGTTAAAGCAAAGAAATATTTATATTAGGCAGTGGTGTTGCAGGTGTGGCTGTAGTGCCTGGTTGTGTTGGGAGGTGGCAGACAGAAGACAAGCTGGTTTACACCCAAACTTGTCTGCCCTGTGGGCCTTGGATAGTTGATGGTCTGACACAGAAAAAAAGTTTGGGCTCCCTGGAATGAACCCAGAGCCATGGCAGAACTTGACAATTACCTGTGGTGTATTCGACATGCCAAAAACAGTAACAATAACGAACTTCATTCCCAATGAATGGAGACATTACTGTCGCCTGCTCGAGCAAATCTATGAACGATGGGAAGACAAGTGGTGCAAGTGATACTGGTTACAAGATGATGTAATAGAATTCTCTGAGTCCTCAAATAGAGGAATGGGAAATGCTGCCATTTGTGACAACATGGATGAAACTGGAGGATGAATTGGCAAATGAATTAAGCCAACTTTGAAGAGCAACCACACGTAATACAACTGTGACACATGTGACATAAAGAAACTAGACAACGCAGAGATTTGGAGAGTAGAATAGTAATTGTTAGGAATGGAAGGGAGGAAGTAATGGAATGAAAAATGCAAGGTGAGTAAATATTACAAGCAGTGTGCAATAGAGTTAATGCTATTGCTCTAGTGTGATTATATAGTTAATATTGTGTTGGAGGACATGTTTAGCTAATCTGGGAGTTTTGTTGTTTTTGCTCACTCCCAGCTTAATCTTATTTAAGCCAAGGTTCATTCTAATGAGATCTCTCTTCTATGTAAACACTGCTAGAGGGTGTGGCAGTTACAGAAGTCACCTTGATTGAATAACTTCTGACTGATACATCTACTAAGACTTCTATGTTTTCTAGATTGGGCACAGCTCCTCTTTATACCCACTGCACCCAACGTGGGACAGTTAGAATTTACCAGGAGACTACCACCCTGGCTACGCTGAGACTAAAGGTAGACTATAGGAAGGATCATACTAGTTTGCTCTAAGCAGGCGAGTATGACCCTTTCAGTACATGAGAACAAGATACTCAGAATCACCCTGGTGCAGATAATAATAAGGACCTTGTGGGTACCATCTAGATTACATGAAGCTCATGAAGTTAAGATGTATTACTTTATATCAGCCCCCTCTCTCCAGTGTTTTACATAAGAGATAATCTCGGGTTAGTCCTTGGTGTAACCTTTGTTTATACCTACAATAGGGTGTGGCACTACACTCTGTTTAGGGTTCTTTGTTGGCATGACAACCTCCTGATTGGGTTACTTTGGTGTATATAAGGGGCTGACTTGAGGCCCCTTCACCTTTTGCCTTTTGGTTCCTCAGCCTTCAGCTTTTGGCTCCGCGGCTTTTGGCTTTTGGCTTTTGGCCTTCTTCTTCCCTGTGGGATCTCACCTTGTGAGCGTTTATTCCCCTTGGAAGTTTTTACACGTGGTGGTCGCCATCTTGGCCTACACGTGGCTGAGGTTCTAGCCTGGAATCCTAAGCATCGGGTTTTTCCTTTTGCTGATTTGTATGCCTGAACCTGTGATAAGTAAAGCCTTTTAAAACCGCATCGGATTCCTGAGTGTTCATCCATTCCTCGCCGGCTCGGAGGTAGAAGGGAACTCGCTTCCCGGCACTGTCGGGGACTCGCGGAGCGCCCCGACAATATTGTACTTTAATTGTATACTGAAATATTTGTGAGTCAGGTAGAACTTATATTAACATTCTAATTATAAGCATTTTAATAACAATAAGAGGTGAAGAAATATTAGTTAAAATAGAGTGAAAGAAGAACAACAGCATATAACAGAAGGCAGAAGAAAATTTTTTGGAGTTGACGATTATATTTATGGTACAGATTCTTGCACTGATTTCATGGTTGTAAGTTTATATTGTTTTCTCAAGTTGCCTATATAAAGTATTTACAGTTTGTATATGCTTGTAATGAAAGTGAAAAAACATGGAAGTTACAAGTTGTGAGTCACATTAAATATTATAAAGGCTTTGTAAGGGGGAAAAAATGACTTGTCCTAACAAATCCAGTTAGATGTGAAATCGTAAGAAAGAACAAATACCACAGTAGCAGAATAGTAACTATTCTTATCCTCAAAGACTCAATGTAAAACTTATGAAAAAATAATTGAAAGGACATTTAATAACAAAATTCATATTAACTTAAAACATAAGCCTGAAGGCAACATAAAATGTAGTAATATAATAGTTTGTATAACTTGTTATAAAAGAACAAAAATGTAAATTAAAATAGAGAAGGAAAGCACATGGATTCATCATTATTTGATAAGTATGCTATAAAATGTAAACCTCAAAAGTAAATAAAGAATTTAGGAGAGCACCAATATGCTGTAAGCAATTTATGAAGAAAAGGTGAAATTATGAGTTAGGAAGGACAACCAACAAATATATATATATATATATATATATATATAAATAAATATATATTTATGAATATAACTATATATATATATATATATATATATATATATATTTGTTGGTTGTCCTTTCTACACACACACACACACATCCAAATCTGGTGAAAGACTTTCTAAAAGTATTAATTTCCTTGTGTGACAAATCTTACCATTCTGCAGTCTGTATCAGGGCAGCATTTAAAGATCAAGTAAGGTTGGAATGAAGGCAACATCTCTTTGAGGATAATTCTATGAAAGTAGTTGTGAATTGTCGGGGAACACTGCAGGGGTCCCCAACAGTGCCCGGAAGCGAAGTTCCCTTCTACCTCCAAAGCCAGCGGGGAATGGATAAAGACTCAGGAATCCGATGCAGTTTTAAAGGGCTTTATTATCACAGATTCAGGCATACAAGTCAGCAATAGGAAAAACCCTGTGCTTAGGATTCTTAGCTAGAACCCTAGACACGTGTAGGCCAAGATGGCGGCCACCACGTGTTAAGGCCCCGTAAAAGGAGAAGACAAGACTCCCAAGAAGGGTGCGAGTTCACAAAGAGAGAGCTCAAAAAGAAGCATGCGAGAGTGGAAGCAGGCTAGTATTATACCCCTGCAACTCAGACCTCCCTCCCACTGTTATGGAAAGCCGGGAGGGTCCAATGCCCTCAGGTAATTTCTCCCAGCACCTCACCTAATGTCTTGAGCTAAGATCTGCCTGGAATTGCCTTTATAGGGTAGAGAAGGGGCTTCTGAGATGGCATGTCTCTGTACCAAAGACTAATACTAATGCCAGTTAAATATTTCTCCAAGCCTTCACAAGTCTCTTTTACTTCACGGTAGTTTTGTATTTTAGTTACCTTTGAGTATATCAGGGAGCCATGCTTGTTTGCTTGAGGCAAATAGCATTTCTCTCTGGTCTAATTACTTAGGATTCTACGTGGCCAGGCAAATTGCTGGTAAGATCTAGCTAGTCCCACGATGATTGTGGTAGCATGAGAGAATATTTATACCAGCCAGTACAGAATACATGGTCAGATAAACTGCCACATTCAGACTACCCCCATATCTATGAAGTGACCTGCAGGAGGCAATCCAGGGCAGATGCAGAGGCCTAGGCTTTTAGGTGTCCTGCAACAGTGAATTTTCAAGTGCGTCATTTTATCAAGAGACCAAATGTGATTTATGTCAAATATAGAACAACAAAGCACTTTCTCTACCTATTGTGTCAGATCATTAAGAGTAAAAACTTTAAAAATAGCACTAACTCTGGGGATACAAATATAATATCTAGGATATTTGATTACCAACTATAAACTATATTTTTACCATGACGTGTACTCAGATCTCTTTGATAGCCATGTCCACCTACCCACATACCAAATTCTGCAGGGTGGATATGACATTCCCAACGTTCTCCCTTCTGAAATCCGACATGCCATTTCGTCAGTTAAGAAGGGAACAGCATCAGACCCAGACAAGATCAAAGCCGAACATCTGAAGAATCTGCTGTCAGTTCTAATCAATACACTACCTCGAATCTTCACATGCTACCTGACCAAATATAAGGTGCCCTCTCAAAGGAAAACTAGCAGGATAGTTCTACTGTTCAAGAAGGGAGACATTCACAACGTTGGCAATTATTGCCCCATCTGCCTGTTATCTGTCATATATAAACTGTTCACTTGAGTCATCCTGAAAAAGATTGGCAGAACATTAGGTGAAGAACAACCATGCGAGCAGGCTGGCTTCCGAAAAGGATTCAGCACAATCTACTATATGCACATGATAACCAAACTCATTGTCACCCTGAGATGGGGAGGTGGTGGGACCCGGGACTCTGATATGTCTCTCACACATCATAAAGTGTGAAAAAGTTCCTTGTGCCACTTGAGTGGTGTGAGATTTCTTCAAGCCTCACTTTGTGAGAACCCGCCATCCCTCTCGGGGCCTAGCCTGCCACCCCAGCAGAGCCTCGCAACAAGCCAGATGACCCCCAAATCCATGAGGGCCTCCATTTTCCACATCTGGACTTCCCCCTTGGCATAACTCCACCCAGCAGAAGAACCTATCACAGCCCAGCTGGAGCGGCTGCTTGCAGCCCCCGGTTCATCAATAAATGCTGGATTTAGAGGTGACCACAAGAATATGCCACCCACACGGCAGAGCATGGCAAGCTACCTGTGTCGTATTTGATATACCAAATACCAGTAACAATTATAGACCTCATTCCCATGACATGATGGAATGGTTTGAGGCTCTTTATGTTCCTGGAGCAAGCAGGTGCCCTTGGGCTCTACTTGCATGAGACAGGGCATATGGAGATGTTACTGGTTCCCGCTCGAGCAAATCGATGATGAACGGGAAGACAGTGACAGTGATAGAGTGAATCAAACTCATTGAAGTCTATAGAGAATTCAAGATGCCGCTCTGTCCCACATTGATTGATTTAAAGAAAGCCTTTGATTCTGTGGAGACTGAAGCAGTCATAGAAGCCCTAGTCAAACAGGGTGTTCAAACCCAATACATAAAAATCCTTTGTGAACTATATCACGGTTTCACCACTAAGATCTTACCATTCTACAGGGAAGTGATCCATTGATGTTAAAAGATGGGTTCGGCAGGGTGATACCATTTCACCAAAACTCTTCAGCGCCACCCTCAAAATCATCATGCAATAATTAGAATGGGAAAAAATAGGAGTGAAGATAGATGGTCAGCAACTACACCACCTTTCGCTTGCTGATGGCATCATTCTAATAACACCAAACATCAGCTAAATGGCACAAATGCTGGCAGACTTTGACTGAGAATGTGGAAGGATAGGTTTACAGCTGAATCTCAACAAAACTATGTTCATGAGAAATGAACTAGTTACAGAGGCCCCATTCACTCAATGGAACAAACATCTCTGAATGCAACAGCTATGTGTACCTATGTTGAGAAGTCAACATGATGAACGACCTGAAACCTGAGTTGCACAGGAGGAAAAGAGCAGCATGGACTGCCTTCAAAAACATGGAAACAATAGTCAAAAGAACAAAGAACCTCCGGCTCTGGGCACACCTCTTTGACTCCACCATTCTACCTGCATTGACATACGCCTCAGAGACCTGGTCTTATGAAAGCAGGATGAGAATACCATTCGGGTCTCCCAAAGAGGAATTGAAAGAGCCATGCTTGGAATATCACTCCTCACTCAAGTGAGAGAGGGAATCCGGAGTTCTGATCTCCATTGCTATTCTAAAATCAAGGATGCTGTCTCATCTGCCAGAACATCGAAAATCTGATTGGCTGGTCATATAATGCGATCTGGAAACTACCGTTGGACTAGAGCTATTACCAATTGGATCCCAAGGGACGCCAAAAGATCGAATGGCCGCCTACCTGCAAGATGGTCAGACTTCCTTATTAGGACCCTAAACTAACAGTTCAAAGCTCTTAATCCTTGAAATAGAGAGATGCTTTGAGCTACACTGGCACGCCAAATGGAAACATTACTGGTGTCCGCTCGAGCAAATAGATGAATAACGGGATATCAAGAGATCAAGTGATAAACTATATTTTAAAAATTGTGTTTCCTTTTGTCCTCATGCAAATAGGTGCATGCCAATTGTAGATACTTAGGCAAAAACTTAAAAAATTATCCAAAAAAGTAAACAATAAGAAAAAATCCTCTCTAAATGGTCTCTTTTTTCTCTTTAGAAACAAAAACAGTTTGAAAAGTTTACTTTACTAAGGTCTCAGAACTAATACACTGCATATTTGAGATGGAAACTCAATTTTTTCTGACCTCTAAAAGTGATGCTTTTTCTAAAAATCAAACATATTGTAGACTTACATCTACTGGCCTTGTTGCAGAAACTTAAAAACAAATCTCCAAAGTATCAACTAACAACCAAAAATTTCTCAGACATCCTTTGCTGTCTGAGACCTCCAGAGGTTCAGGTCAGCACCTGCCCTAACAAAGACCCCGCTGCTGTTCCTACACCCCAAAGCTGCACTTATACTTCTGCTGCACTGCACAATTAAATTCTGGATTTCCTTGACATCGCCAACTCTACAACACTGACATTCCAGCAGAAAACCAAATTGCGTGGGGTGAAACACAGAAGCGAACCAACTGACTGACACAAACATTAACAAGAAGGCTTAACTTGCTACAACATTTTAGTAAACCCTCAGAAAAGGGCTTAATGACCGCATAGTGAGATACTCGTGGCCTAATGGATAAGGCGCCTGAGTTTGGATCAGAAGATTGAGGGTTCGAGTCCCTTCATGGTCATATAGAGAAATACAATTTTCAAAATTTTTCTTCTACAGAAATCTTTTTTGATCATTCCATTAGACATTTAGTGGTAACAAGCAATATAAAATAAATTCTTGTGGGTCTGCTAAGGGGGGGCAGGTTTGCAGGGTGTTTGGGAAAATGGAGACAATGATGGCGGGAAGGTGACAGTGGTGGTGGAATTGGCAGTGAAATGCTGAATACCTATATCAAATTATCGCAAATAATTCTGTAAACCATGGAGTTTAAATAGATCTATAAAAATAAATGAGAGATTTATAAAAATAAACTATAATAAAAATAAATTACAGATTTATAAAAATAAACTAAAAATAAGTACCTTAAAAATTAAAAATTATCTCAATTGCCAATGCAAATATCTCAGAGTGTTATATCTTGAAAGTAAAAGCAAAACATAAGGGTAATATATGGACATAATATAGTGTTATTATCTTATATGGACATAATATAGCGTTATTATCTTATGTTAAACATAAGATAATATATGGACATAATATAGTGTTATTGACATAGCGTTAATAACACAGATACACCCAGCAGAGCAGAAACTAGCTTTCTCCGTTGAACCCCCCTGCATTCCATGAACCACGAGAGTGACTTCCGACCTGAGTCCGCCATCCCGATGGAGCCAAAGAAGAGCCCAGAGAAACCCCACATCTTGCTGGCAGCAATCTTCACTATCCACATTCCACAGCTAGTAAGATCTCCACCCAAGAGATTAAGCCAGTCTCCAGCCTGGTTTGTCAGAAACCCAGCCTACAAGGACCCACCCTGCAGAGACCCACCCTTCAGAAGAGAGTATTTCAAACCCAGGAATGCTTGAGCCACAGACACAGATACACCTGGTAGAGCAGAAACCAGCTTTCCCTGTTGCACAAGGCCACGCAGCGGCCACGTGATTTAACTCCAAATTACCATGAATATTCTACCCACCCCTCTGAGAGAGCAGCACAAGGTAATGAGACTATATCACCCACACAACAGAGCCTGGCAAGCTGTCAGATGCGTGTTCGATATGCCAGAACCAGTAATAAAAATGTTTATTTTCTTGACTCCAGAAGAGCCCTTAATATGGCAGCAGTAAGAAAGGCGAACAAGCCTTTCCGATAAAATTTCATGGCCATCCTAGGCTTCCAAAATGAAGAAGGACTAAAATGACTGTCTGTACTTTAATGCATCTACCCTGGCATCGGAAGCATATATCGAGGATCTGATGGTACAAGCGCAAAAGATCAAGTACAACATCATTGGTCTGACCGAGACGAGGGAGGCGTCAGTCGCATCATGCTGTATTTGACACCAGAGAAGAATTGTTCCTTGGAACATGCAACGAAAGAGGCGTTGGTGGCATTGGTGTCCTTGTCAACACAAACATGTCCGTCAACATTGATTCATTTGAATGCCTAACAAACCGGATAGGACGATTACACTTGGAGAAATGTGGCCACTGCCAGCAATTTCTATCTTCATTGTCTACACACCAACATCCACATACAAAGAAGATGAAATTGAGAAATTCTACATGGAACTGGAGGAGTTCTATAAAAAGATCACACCTTCTACAAGATCATAGTCGGTGATTTTAATGCCAAGATAGGTCCTAGAAGATTGGCTGAAGAATGGGTCCACATTGGGACCCATGGCTTAGAATGGAACGAACAGGGTGAGAGACTATCTGAGTTCATGATGTCCAGCAAGACCATTGATGGGAAGTCACAGTTCCAGAAGGCTGAAGCAAAACATTGGACATGGGAATCTCCTGGTGGACAGTTCCACAATGAAATTGACTACGTCATCTTCAATTGACGGTTTTGTCTGACCGATGTTGCTGTCGTCCCCAAATTCCAAACAGTATTGGACCCCGTCTCCTTCGTGCAAAATTCTACTTCCCACATGGAGAGAAAAGGCTGCAAAGTTAAGAAGGGAACTCCCAGAACGACCACCAACTGGGAACTCTTTGGCACCATTGCAGCAACATGGGAAGATACCATCATTGACGATATCGATGAAGAATACAACCGACTGGTTCAGCACCTCAACGATTGTGCGAAGAATGCCGAGAGAGAGAGAGACACACACAAAATGACACCTGTCTCAGAAACTCTCGAGCTCATTCACCAACGTGACAAGGCGCAAGCCTCAGGAGACCAAATGCTAATGTCCAAGCTTGCTAACAGTGCAGAGAAGCAATGAAAGAAGACCTCAAATACAGAAGAGCAGAAATACTGGAAGATGCAGCAGAAGCCGGGAAAAGCATTCTCAACACCCGCCTGTCCTTCGCCAACTATAAGGCCAAGTTGACTGCCCTCCGATGCCCTGATGGATCTATAACATCTTCCAGCAAGGCAATGGAGAAGATTATCCATGACTTCTACTCAGATATCTTTGATAGCCACGTCCACCTGCCCACATACCAAATACCACAGGATGGATAGTCATTCCCAACGGCCTCCCATCTGAAATCCTACATGCCATTTTGTTGGTAAAGAAGTGAACAGCACCAGGCCCAGAGTAAGTGAGACCCGAACACCTGAAGAATCTGCTGCCGTTACTCATCATACAGTAGCTCGGCTCTTCACATGCTACCTGACCGAATGCAAGGTGCCCTCCCAATGGAAAACTAGCAGGATAGTTCTACTGTTCAAGAAGGGAGACATTCACGACATCGGCAACTATCACCCCATCTGCCTGTTGACCGTCATCTACAAGCTGTTTACACGAGTCATCCTTAACAGGATTGGCAGAACACTAGATGAAGGACAACCATGCGAGCAAGCTGGCTTCCGGAAAGGATTCAGCACGATCGACCATATTCACATGGTAACCAAGCTCATTGAGGTTTGTAGGGAATACAAGATGCCACTCTGTCTCACGTTCATTGATTTACAGAAAACCTTTGATTCTGTGGAGACTGAAGCAGTCATCGAAGCTCTAGCCAAACAGGGTGTTCAAACCCAATACATCAAGATCCTTCGTGAGCTGTATTACAGATTCACCACCAGGATCTCACCATTCTACAAAGAAGTGATCATTGATGTCAAAAGAGGGGTTCGACAGGGTGATACCATTTCACCAAAACTCTTCAGCGCCACCCTCAAGAGCATCATGCGACAATTAGAATGGGAAGGAATGGGAGAGAAGATAGATGGTTGGCAACTACACCACCTCCGCTTCGCTGATGACATTGTTCTAATAACATCAAACATTAGCCAAGAGGCACAAATGCTTGCTCACTCCGACGAGAATGTGGAAAGATAGGTCTACAGCTGAATCTAAAGAAAACTATGTTTATGAAACATTAACTAGTTCCAGAGGCCCCATTCATTCTCAATGGAACAAACATCTCTGAATGCAGCAGTTATGTATATCTAGGTTGAGAAGTCAACATGATGAACGAACCTAAATCCTGAGCTGTGCAGAAGGAAGAGAGAGGTATGGAATGCCTTCAAAGGCATGGAAGAAATAGCTAAAAGGACAAAGAACCTCCCACCATTCTCCCTGCATTAACATATGCCTCAGAGACCTGGGCCCTACAAAAGCAGGATGAGAATGCTATTCAGGTCTCCCAGAGAGGAATCGAAAGAGCTATGCTTGGAATATCACGCCTCACTCAAGTGAGAGAAGGAATCTGGAGTTATGACCTCCATCGCTATTCCAGAATCAGGGATGCTGTCTCATTTGCCAAGGCATCGAAAATCAGATGGGCTGGACATGTAATGCGATTTGGAGATGACTGCTGAACAAGAGCCGTTACTGACTGGATCCCACGGGATGTCAAAAGATCACGTGGCTGCCCGCCTACAAGATGGTCAGACTTCCTTG
Source organism: Cryptotis parvus (assembly GCA_021461705.1). Lineage (NCBI taxonomy): Eukaryota > Metazoa > Chordata > Mammalia > Eulipotyphla > Soricidae > Cryptotis > Cryptotis parvus. The sequence continues at coordinate 72,157 of JAJIBD010001491.1, read as the reverse complement.
TCAAGACCCTGAAGGAACGGTTTGAGGCTCTTCATATTCTTGAATCAACCGGATGTCATTGGGCTACATTGGCACGTGATAGTGTCCAATGGTAACGTTACTGGCACCAGCTTTAGCAAATTGATGAATAATGGGATTCAAGTGATCAAGTGATGGACATAAGTTGATAGAAGGGGTTACTTTTTCACATTTTGGTTCATACCCATTGATGCTTAGTGCTTATTCCTGTTTTTGCACTCAGGAATTACTCCTGGTGGTGCTTAGGGGACCATATGGGATGCTGGGATTGAACCTGTGTTGGTCACATGCAAGGCAAACGCTCTCTCCACTTTAATAACTCTGACCCCAAAATGGATTTTATAATGGATATCACACACAATACACATTGGCAAAAACCAGATTTATTCTGTTCTGTGCCCATTCCTGATTTCAAATTTGCATTATCCATTCATTATTTTTTCCGATTTTAAATATCTTATCAGGCAAGCTTCAACTATTCTGATGATTGTTAGATTGCAATAAAGCATATTATTGTCTATTAATCACATATTCTTACTCTGATATGGTTTCAACCCCCCACTGTCCCATCTAAACCTTGCCTTCATTCATCAGAGAATTGCCACAGATTGGGTCTGATGATAGAGGGAAAGTGTCAGATTCCATTCTATTTCTTTCCTTACTCAAATTCTTCACTTAGCTAACATTTTGGAACAACTCCGCCTTGAGCACAGAGGTTTATATCACAGGTTCACCATGGAGTAGCATCTTTATGGGGTCCAAATGTCATGTTCAACCATGGCCTGGCATTGCTTTTACTCCTTAAGACTATCAACAAGCTCCACTTTCAACTTTTGGGCTTTCAGAGCTCTGTAACATTGTGGGCATCATTTTTCTGAACACTAAGACCTCAGAATTAGAACATTTGTCATACAGAAAATGTATGCTTCTTAAAGTCTTTCTTCATGCATGGGTGCCTGTGTGTGTATCTGTTGTTTGACTTCCTAACATATTTTTCTCCCTTTCTTCATAATTTGCTTTACAGCCTCTTCTAAGTCCTTTTACTTCTTTTGAGATTGACATGTTAAAGTATACATTTCAAATATGGACAGCAGATCACATTTGCACTGTTTTATCTCTACTGATGGGAGTTGAGGGCACTCTGCATCCATTCCTTTTCCTTTTCCTGCATACTTACATGGATTTTGAGGTTCCAATTTCTCCAACGGAGACTAAGACAATTTTTGCCCCTCTCTTGTGACAAAGACATTCATTAATTCAGGGTAGTCCTCTTGATTTATGCTCAGTACACATATGGACAGAAAAAATTCTAGAACTAAAAAATATAAGAGCTGATAAAATTTTACCAGATGAACTTAACAGCAATATGGAGATGATAGAGGAAACAGATAGATATGTGAAGAGAAACAAAAACTATCCAATCCAAATAACAAAGGAAAAATGGATGCCAAAAATAGCATCATAGTTTTAGAGGCCTGCAGGATAATATCAAAGGATCTATTGAGTGTGTGGTTGGAATCCCAGAAGAGAAAAATGAAAGGGAGTAGAACAGTATTAAAGAAATATTTGAAAAACTCCCAAATGCAATAGAACATATAACAAAATCCCAAATGTATTAGAAAATATAAACTGCAGAACCAAAAACTCAGTAAACCTCAAATAGGATGAATAAAACAGAAACCTCACTTAGGCACATTATATTGAAATTGTTGAAACTGCAAAGTTACCAAGGATAATCATGAAAATATCGAGAAATGATAAGCAACTTACATATAGGAAACTATAATCTCTATACAGATTTTTTTAAGTAGGAAACAAAGGTGACCCATGCTTTAGGGAAAGGAAAACTTCTTAGACAATCATAATTGAAAATTCCTGCAGTTAGACTACATTAATAAGCATACAAATATGGAAAAATACATTGCAATATACATGTTTGGCAGAATACACTTTTCAGAAAGCATCCATACTATTTAATAAAAGTAGCACAATAAAATAAAGCACTTCATTTCTGCAGGTTTTTAACAAACATGACATACAAATTTCCACTAAAGATTAAAGAGTGTTTCTCATTAGTCATGAAATAAATTCAAATTAAATTTATTATCAAGTTTCTGTACACTACCATAGAGCTACAACTAAAATGACTGACTACAGTACGTACTGATAGAAAGTTATACCAACAGAAACTTCCAGATAATGCTAGTAATAATATAAAGTGATATAAGCAATTTGGGAAATGATCTACAAAATTTTTAAAAACCAAGTCATCATATATACATATGTTATGACTAAGCAACTTGCATCTGGATATTTTCTAAAGGAATGAACTATTTCACTCACCATATTACTTAAGAAAGTGCATGACAAATTAATTCTTAATATCCAAAAGTGAGAAAATATAGCCTAGATCTCAGCAACTAAAATAAGAGTCATACAATACTCAAAAAATAAAAAGAAAGAAAATACTGCTGCATGAAACATGAATTAGATTTAATGAACACCATGCTGAGTGTTTACAAAAAAAGATTTACACAAAGGATTAAAACTGAAATTAAAACAACATATCTAATTACTAAAAAATGAAGGATTAAAATTTAAAAATACAAAAAATAGTGCAAAAGCTAATTGATAAAAAACATGTTGCCAAATAGCATGAAAATGTCTTAAACATTTAAAGAAAAGGGAAATGGTTCTAGTTTTGGAGGTCTATGTAACAATTTTTTATTGTTCTGGACCTACAATCAAATAAGGACATCCTTATGTGGTCCTAGGGTAAAGGCAGATTTTTCAGAAGAATGGAACAGAAGTGAAATCCAGAGAAGATACTAGGATATACAGTGAACTAATCTTTGAAAATGGAACAAGGAGTAAGAAGTGGAGTTAGGAATTTCCCTTCAACAAATAGTGGTATGAAAACTGGTCAGACACACTCATAAAATGAAGTCAGATATCTTTCTCATTGATAGGGTCAAATGGAGATGTTACTGGTGTCCTCTCTAGCAAATCGATGAATAATGGGATGTCAAGTGATCAAGTGATCAAGTGAAGATGTAAAAGTCAATTCAAAATAGATTAAAGACCTTGATATAAGAACTGAATCCATAAGTTACATTGTAAAAAGACATAATAATAACCCTCAATGGCATTGAATCCAGACTCAACACCACTTGTCAAGCAAATGCAAGCAAAAGTAAACAAATGGATTGAAGAGAATGAAGAAGCATCGATACCATAAAAGAAACAATGATGAGACTAAAACGACACCCACAAACTGGGAAAAAAATATTTTCCCACCACTCAACTGACAGAGGGTTAATAGCTAAGATACAAAAAAGCACTTGGAAAACTTAAGGAAAAAACAATAAATCTAATTAAAAATGGGAAGAAGAGAGGAACACAAACTTCCTCAATGAGACATAAAGATGGTCAATCAATATATGAAAAAAATGTTCTGCATTTCTCATATGGGAAATAAAAACCAAAACAATAATGAGAAATCTCCTCCCCTATAGAGACTGGTATGAGTTAACACTGGTTTTGATGTAAGGATAAAGGCCTTCACTCACTGCAGGTGGGAATGTCAACAAGTTCTACCTTTGTGGAAAACAATATGATGACATTTCAGAAAACTTTATGTGATTGAACTTTCATATGATCCATAATTCCTAACTACGCCAAGGGACCAAAATTTATTTTGAAAAGAAATTTGTGCTACTTATATTATTGCAGACTGTTCACAATAGCCACAATCTGGAAACAACTCAACTGTCCAAAAACAGATAATTGGATAAATAAAAATAATGGTATATACACAATGTAATATTTCTCAACTATAGGAAATGAAAAAAATTATTCTATTTTCCACTACAAGGTGTATATGGAGTGTTTCCCTGCTGAGTGACCTCAGTGAGAAGTAGAAGGACAGACAAGAATGAGCTCTCTTGTGCATGGTTGAAGGTCCCAGACCCTGAAAACTCTCTACAGTACTGAGCTTACCATAATGTGGCAGGGAGTGAGAGCAGACATGATAGTGGGAGTTGGGGATATGAAAATAGGGACCCTGAGAAAATGGTGGCAGTTAGCAGACAGTCTTGTGGAAGGTGTTGGTATTGGAATTTTCAGTGGGTAAAAGTACCACTAATAGTATTTTAAATCTTAGTACCTAAAAGAGAAAAAAGAAAAGGACAAGGACCAAAAATCAAACCACAAAATAGGGAATAATTGGCCAAAATTCTACCTTCAAAATATCAATTAAGGACAATTTTCATGGGCTGGAGCAACAGCACTGTGGTTAGGGCGTTTGCCTTGCATGCGGCCAACCCAGGTTCCATCCCCGGCATCCCATATGGTCCCCCGAGCACTGCCAGGAGTAGTTCCTAAGTGAAGACCCAGGAGTAACCGCTGAGCGTCGGTGGGTGTGACCCAAAAAAGCAAAATAAAAAGAACAATTTTCAGATAATATTTTATGTGTACATATAGTTTAATTTTCAAAACTCCTGAAATTTAAAAACTTATGCTTGTGATCAGGGCCACTTTGTATTTAAGAGGGTGTAGTACTTTTGCATGGAGCATGTTTTTCCAAAAAAGGGTTTCCAGCAATAATTTTTGTGTGTTCACCACGCTCAAGAATTTGGAATTTTCCTCTTTCCTTTTTTTTGGGGTGGGGGGGTCACACTCTGTGATGCTCAGGGTTACTCCTGGCTCTGCGCTCAGGAATCACTCCTGGCACTGCGTGGAGGCCCATATGGGATGCCAGGGACCAAACCCGGTCGGCTGCACGCAAGGCAAATGCCCTACCTGCTGGAGTATTGCTCCCTTTTATCTTTGTTTTACAAATATCTTTGAAATGAAACATTTTATGCCCACAGCAAATTGTAATGATACATTTAGAACAATATCTATAGAAGCACACTATCATTTAGCAGAAATGGGCTTAAAAACACATTCCCAGCATTTTGAGAGAATTTGTTAAAATTAAGAAGGTATGTAAAATACTACCTAAAATATCTTAAAGAGTATATTATTAACACACCTGAAGTTCTTAAGGCCCTATTCACTAGCAATGATAAAAATTTATCTTTGCCTTGATATTATTTTGATAGGAATATTTTGCCTATTATAAAGTCTATTCTAGTTCTTTATCTTATCCTTCAAATTCTATTAAAAATACTGAACTCATTAATTTTTTTTTAGCTCACTCATCTGTATCTCTCTGGTCAGTAATTATTTTAATAAACATAAAAATATTTCTGCCCTGAAAGACAAAATCATTGACCAGAGTTCCAAATACAGAAGTTAAAGCCAATGTAACATCAACGTAACATTAAATAATGAATAGGATTAAATTAAAAAGTTAATAAAAATTTGAAGTCAAAACAGAAATGACAAGTTTTTACATAATTTCATTTCTTCCTACCAAAAGCAGGTAGAGGAAGAAAATGTGTTTGATAGATTGCCTTTCTACACCACATTTGGTAATATTCTGGAATTCTATGTTTGGAAAGATGGACATAAAAGGAAAGAAATCAAGGTGGGGAGAAGAGAATAGGAAGTAATGAATGAACAAGCATCAGGACTTCAGTTATGCTTGTGACATGGGAGATCGGTATAGCCATATATCCAAAACACAGACTCAACAAAACTGAAACATGAGATTTAAAATGCAACCACTGAAACTTTGTAATGTGCTTGTCACATTGACAGGTGGGGACAGGGTGGGGATTAGGGGTGGGGAGGCAATATTAGAATGTTGGTGGAGGGAAGTTGACACTGGTGGTGAAATTGGTGTTGAAATATTTTATGCCTAAAATGAAACTATCAATCACTGTCACTGTGTCTTCCCATTGTTCATTGACTTGCTCGAGTGGGCACCAGTAATATCTTCACATGTCCTTTCACAAGCAAGTGTAACCCAAGGGCATATGCTTGCTCCAGGGGCAGGAAGAGCCTCAAACCATTCTTCAGGTCATGGAATTGAGGTCCATAATTGTTACTAGTTTTTGGCATAACAAATAAATAAAACACGGGCAGCTTGCCAGGCTCTGCCATGTAGGTGATATATTCTCAGTAGAAGGCTTTCAACTTAAGTATAGTTTCCATTTCTGTACAGTGGAAACTATCAATAACTTTGTAAATCACAGTTCATTAATAAAAGATAAAATATTTTTAAAAAAATAAAGAAAAAAGCACTATGAAATAAAAATGAAAAAAAATAACATTACATTTCTTTCTGTTTACTAGAATTATGGGATTCTCTCAACCTTTGCCAGTAACTCTGCCAGAGTGGCCAGTGAAGGTATTGGCTGAAAAAAAAGCATTGTATGTACATATGTTTATATTTTTTCTACTACCTGCACATACATATGTATATATATATATGTTCATACATACATACATACACACACAGCACAAATTCCAATTAAAGTAGTGAAATATCTATTGCTAGAGAGAGAGACTCACAGACATGGGGCAGAGCAGCTACCGGCTCTCCCTGCGCCCAGCTGTTCACAAGGCACCTAGGAGGCATGGTGGGTTCTAGCCCTGGCTTGCCACCCCAGCAGAGCCTTGCAAGAAGCCAGAGGAGGGGCCGGAGGCATAATCCAGTGGGTAGGGTGTTTTCATTGCATGCTGCTGACCTAGGTTCTATCTTCGGGATCTCCTATGGTCCTGTGCACCACCAGGAGTAATTCCTGAGTGCAGAGCCAGGAGTAAACCCTGAGCATTGCTGGGTGGGACCCAAAAAGCAAACTAGATTAAGTTAGATTTGATAGATAGACAGACAGACAGACAGACAGACAGGCAGACAGACAGACAGACAGAAAGATAGATAGATAGATAGATAGATAGATAGATAGATAGATAGATAGATAGATAGATAGATAGATAGATAGATAGATAGGGATGGATGGATGGATGGATGGATGGATGGATGGATGGATGGATGGATGGATGGATGGATGGATGGATGGATGGATGGATGGATGGATGGATGGATGGATGGATGGATGGATGGATGGATAGATAGATAGGTAGGTAGGTAGGTAGGTAGGTAGGTAGGTAGGTAGGTAGGTAGGTAGGTCAGGTAGGTAGGTAGGTAGGTAGGTAGGTAGGTAGGTAGGTAGGTAGGTAGGTAGGTAGGTAGATAGATAGATAGATAGATAGATAGATAGATAGATAGATAGATAGATAGATAGATAGATAGATAGATAGATAGATAGATAGATAGATAGATAGATAGATAGATAGATAGATAGATAGATAGATAGATAGATAGATAGATAGATAGATAGATAGATAGATAGATAGATAGATAGATAGATAGACAGACAGACATGAGGTGCTCTCCCTTTTTAAAAAAGAAGCCAGGGGCCGGGCGATAGCCCAGTGGGGGAGGGCATTTGTCTTACACGGCCAGCCTGCGCTGACCTGGGTTCGATCTTCGGCATCCCATATGGTCCCCCAAGCACCGCCAGGAGTAATTCCTGAGTGCAGAACCAGGAGAAACCCCTGAGCATTGCCGGGTGTGACCCCCAAAAAAAAAAAAGAAGCCAGAGGAACCCCCCCACACCATGAGGGCTGCCATTTTCCCCATACAGATTTCCCTCTTGTCAGATCTCCATCCAGCAAAAAAGCCAATCACAGTCCAGCTCTTGTGGCTGCTTTGTGGCTGCGTGGTTCATCAATAAATACTCGAGATTAGAGGTGACTACAAGAGTATCCCACCCGCATGGCAGAGCCTGGCAAGCTACCTGTGTCATATTTGATATGCCAAATACCAGTAACAATTACAGACCTCATTCCTATGACCTGATGGAATAGTTTGAGCTCTTTATGTTCTTGGAGTGAGCAGAAGCCCTTGGGCTACACTAGCATGTGACAGGACGTATGGAAATGTTACTGGTGCCCACTCGAGCAAATCGATGATCAACGGGAAGACAAGTGATACAAGTGATTGTATAGAGAAATAGCAACAAGGAACACAATTTGCCTTTTTACCTTACCATAAATTCTACTGTAAAAATATCAAGATTATTATTAAATCTTAATTTTGTCTTAATTTTATCTTAATTGTATGAAAATTACTATTTAATCTTATTTTTTATCTATATTATTTAATAATTTATTTTTACTTTATTTGACTTTTTGACCACAACTGGAAAGGCTTTGCATTCAGAAATCACATCTGGTAGTATTCAGAGGACTATACGGGACACTGGGATCCAAGGGATACTATACTGTCTCTCTGGCCATATGAACTCACTTTCTCTATAGTATCTTTGTTCCCATGTTTGTTTTTTACTTTCCAATGTATTTATCAATGTATTTTAAATGTTTTTAAATTTTTAGACTAAAAAAAAGGATGCAGTCTTTTTAAGCATACATTTTGTTTCCCTACCAGACTTGACTAGTATACAGTATATATGAACAAGCTTACATTTATGTGACCCTTGCAAAGGAATAGACAATGGTGGTTTTAAATTGCTTGCTGAAGACAGTTTCCTTTAATAATGGTGGCAACTAGATATATTTTAAGCAACTTACTGTTTTTATGTTGAAGAGAAGAGAATTTATATTATGTGCAAAGTACTCAACATATGAAGACAGAATTGTCATCACTAATTTTTTTATGGGAGGTAAGAATAAACTAGGCAGCATATTCAGTATCCTAGCAGAGACTTCTGTAGTCTGGTCACTGAGTTTACTTGGAAAATTTTCATGTTGTCATAGGAAACGGTACTATAATAGACTCTTCCAATGCCCAGGGGTTTCTCCTGGCTCTGCACTCAGGAATTGCTCCTGGGGTGCTCGGGGACCATATGGGATGCCGGGGATCAAACCCGGGCCGTCACAGACTGGCGTGTGCAAGGGCACACACCCTACCCGCTGGACTATCTATCCGACCCCTGCAATTAAGACAGGACTGATGATTCTTCTGTGTTAAGCAGTATCAGTGAAAGTCAATATTAGCTGCAACTGGAAAAAGAGGTCATCAATAATATTTCTTAAACTTTATCCACTTGCAAACCACTTTGGCCTAAAACATTTTATAGAACCCCAGATATATAAAATGAGTATAAAAAATATTTATGATAACAAGACTGGAGATTTGTTTCATGCCTCCCAAGACTCAGGGCTTTCTTCTGATTCTATATTCAAGATACACTTCCAAGGTTGCTCAGAGAATCATATGTGATGTCAAGGTTCAAATTGGGTTGGCTGTAAGCAAGGTAAGTGCCTTAACTTCTTTATTACCTACACCCCATAAATCTATTGTAAAGCAAAATCTACATGACTTCCTTGTTCAGTAGCACAGTCCATATGGGGCTGTGCCTCACAGTATAAAGCTGGGGTTAGGAGCATTGAACAGCTTCTTACTCAGCACTTTATTGAAGATGATTGAAAATATGGGTTTATCTGTCTATATAGTATTTCTGCAAGGCCTCTTTAGGACTGTATAGATATTGACAGGAGGGCAATATATGGCATTTTATAAGATTGTTGGCTTATTTGGGTGTGATGCTTTGTTCTGACTTAAGTCTCCAATAGCCAGTTATTTTGTGAAAAAATGTGAGCTATGCATGAATGTATGATCAGCCATAGAAATAAACAGCAATTACCTGCTCATTATTCTGCTGAATAAATCACAAGCCTGTGTAGATTAATGGGAAGGACACATAGACCCATATTTCAGTAAGAGGGGTCTGTAAGAATTTGTGGTCTCCATTTTACATCATTACAAACTCCCAAAGAAGATTAAGAGATGTTAAGACAGACAAATTTCAGAAAGACGTCACTGTATCAGGGCTAGAGATATCAATGTTCTGGAGCACATAATTTGAATAGAGGAGGGCCAGGGATTCATCACTGGCAGTGCATAGTCCCTTAAGCATCATCAGGAGAAACCCCAAAGTTACTCAAACCCCCTAAGCATCACCAGGAGAAATCTCAAAGTTCCCTCAAAGTAACCCTGGACACTGCCAGATTGGCAAATAAAACAAAAGAAAAAAGATAATATCAAGATGATAAGTAAACACTAAAAAATTATCCAACCTCTCTAAATATAAGAAAAATGAAATTTAAATGCATAATGAAACAATGCCAAGATCTCACTGGAATAGCTATTTTTAAAATGTCAAAATCAAAGCTTATGGGATTTCCGATTAGTTCTGGTGGGAGTATATAGTGAGCGGCCAGTTGTGGACCAAGGAAAATGTATATCAGGGTCAAAATCAACAAGAAAGCAATTGTGAGACCAGAGTAATAGGCCATCAGGGTTACTACTTAAAAATGTTATATAAGTAACAAACATTTACAAACATTTGAAGTTTTGTATGCTAGTTTTAGATAAAAATTAAAAAATGTACATAGGAGTTAGCAATTTTGTGATTAGAATCTCTTGGAAGAATAGGTTTGTGGAGAGTTTGTATTTGGTGGTAGTGACTGCATTATACATGCAGACTACTTTCATCCAAGATACGCTAAAACTGAAAAAAAAACTTACATGCCAGTCACCAATATAAAAGATTATATCATTTTTGGTGGAGAGTGAGATACTCTTGGTAGTAGGTTTTCAGTTTGTGCATTTAATGATGAACCACACAGCTGCTTTGCGGCCTCGCACAATCAGAAGAGATCGACTTTTCTCTTGGGTGGAGCTCTGACAAGCCGTAGAGTCTGGATGTTGAAAATGGCTGCTCTCATGGTGCAAGGGTTCCTCTGGCTTCTTGCAAGGTTCTACTGGAATGGCGGGCCAGAGCTAGAACCCGCCTAGCACTGAGTGGCCCACACGTCAGACCTAGTGACCCACACATCAGACAAGCTAACCCACACATCAGACCTGGCAAGCTAACCGTGTCATATTTGATATGACAAAATCCAGTAACAATTATAGACCACATTCCCATGACCCGAAGGAATAGTTTGAGGCTCTTCGTGTTCATGGAGTGAGCAGATGCCCTTGGGCTACACTAGCACATAACACGCAGATGTTACTGGTGCCCACTTGAGCAAATCAATGAACATCAGGAAGACAAGTGATACAAGTGATCATTTTTGGTATAAGCATACAATGTACTTCTGCACGTCTGTTATGCACTGAATAAATGTGCAAACGTGAAAAAAGTAACAATAATTCTTTAATATATAATTCTGAATATAAGAGCATATATATGATGCTACTATATATCTTATGTCTAATAGCAGAGAAAACTAATATATGGTGTTTTATATAGCCAGGGAACCAATGGCTTTAGAGGAGTCTGAGTTTGTATTGCTATATTAGAAAAATCTTAAGCAAGTTTCTTTTACATCAGAGAAGCCATCTACTTGAAAGACTAAAGAACCTTTGAAGGACATATTTATACCAGAAGATTTAGTGGAAGAATTGGTAATTGAGGATATGTGGATCCTGAAATAGTTAGAAACTACTGTTACTCCTTGAAGCCTAAAAGATCAAGGTGTCAGGATAATAGTTAAAATGGAGATGAGAGAACAAAAGTTAATTGGAAGAAAGCTTGTGGGTTGCTTTTTTTTTCACAGTGTCACACACATTCCCACCTGGTGGCCTTTTATTTTATTTTTTTTTAATTAAACATTTATTATACCACTGTGAGATATACAATTACAACGTTGTTCATGTTTGGAGGTTTCGGTCACATAGTGCTCCAACACCCGCCCTCCACCAGTGCCCATTTCCCACCACCAATGTCCCCAATAACCTCCCCCCTACCATAGCCTGCCTAAATGGCAGGTTCTTTATCTCTTTTATCTCTCCCTCTCTCTCCCTTCCTTCCCCTACACATTATGGGTTGCACTACATACACTTGTAAGCCATCATGTGCATTTTTTGCCTGTGTTTAATGCTCAGTTCTATGTTGGTATCAGCCCTTTTGACATTTATTCACACATGTTCCCTTCTCTGTCTTACCTAACCTCTGACTCCCCTCACATTTACGGTAGTTTCCACTTTTGGTAAGAGCACCTGATATATTTATGTCATGCAAATAAATACAGTCATTCTATGTCTCTCTCTTTCCTTCTGACTAATTTCACTCAACATGATACTTTCCATGTCCATCCATTTATAGGCAAATTTCATAACTTCATTTTTCCTAACAGCTTTATAGTATTCCATTGTGTAGATGTACCAGTTTCTTTATCCAGTCATCAGTTCTCAGGCATACTGTTGTTTCCAGCTTCTGGCTATCGTGAATAGTGCTGCTATGAAAATAAGAGTGCGGATTGTGTTTTTGCTGTGTGTTTTTGGCTTCCCAGGGTATATTCCCAGGAGTGGTATGGCTGGGTCAAAAGGGAGCTCAATTTCTAGTCTTTGGAGGAATGTCCATATTATTTTCCAGAAAGGTTGTACAAGTCTACATTCCAACCAACAATGTATGAGAGTCCCCCTCTGTGGTGGGGTGTGAGGTTGTGAGGTGATATCTCATTGTTATTTTGATTTGCATCTCTCTGATGATTAGTGATGATGAGCATTTTTTATTATGCCTTTTGGCCATTCAAATTTCTTCCTTGTCAAAGTTTCTGTTCATCTTTTCTCCCCATTTTTATGGAGTTGGCTGTTTTCTTCTTATATAGCTGTACCAGTGCCTGATATATCCTGGATATTAACCCCTTATCAGATGGGTATTGGGTGAATATTCTTTCCCATTCTGTGGACTGCTTTTGTATCTTAGTCACTGTTTCTTTTGAGGTGCAGAAGTTCTTTAGTTTCATGTAGTCCCATATGTTTATCTTTTCTTCTAGTTGTTTTGTTAATGGTGTTTCACCTTTGAAGATGTCTTTATCTTCAATGTCGTGGAGGGTTTTTCCTATATTTTCTTCAATGTACTTTACGGATTCAGGTCTGATATTGAGATCTTTATTCTATTTTGATCTGATTTTTGTGCAAGGTGTTAGACACAGGTCCAAATTCATTTTTTACATGTAGCTGTCCAGTTTTTCCAGCACCACTTGTTGAAGAGGCTTTCCTTACTCCTGTTTGGACTCTTTGCACCTTTATCAAAGATTAGCTGATCATGTCTTTGAGGGTGGGTGTCAGGATACTCAACTCTATTCCATAGATCCACAGGTCTGTTTTTATTTTGTGGGTTACTTTTGAGGTGATGATGATACTCTTATCTTGAACCTGAGTAGCAGAATATATTCACTTATAATAATTCATAGTACCTAATGCTTAGGATTTAAAGTTGCATTACATTTAATATGCCATATTATACAATGAAATATGAAATAGGACAAAGAACTCTCGAGGAAATGTTTTTGTTGAGGAAAGAGGTAAAATATCATCTAAACTAAGACAAAGTTAGTAGAAAAGAATGTAAGAGAAAGAAATAAGGGTCTGACAAAAACCGGCTATCTGTGTAAAACAAAACAGGGTACCATATCAAAGATAGGAAATATTTCTAGAGCCTTCATCTGCAAGCAATATGAAACCAAGAGCGCATAACATGTTATGGTCCAGATAAATAGCAAATCAATTCCATTAATCTGTCAGAAAACTTGGAATCTAACTATGGAAGAATAGCGCTCAAAGACACCAATACTAAAAGTATTGAAAAGACTGGGTTCTGAAATTTAGCTATTGTACTGAGTGCTGTTATGAATAATGATGAGCATACATTCTTCAGAATGAATGTTCTCCTGTCCTAGAGGCAGATACCCAAAGGTGAAATTTCTGGGTCCTGTTGTAGCTTGCAATTTACTGCAACATGAATGGAACTGTAATATATTAAATTAAAGGAAGTAAGCCAGAAGAAGAATAAACCTAAGATGATATCACTTGTATGTGGTATTAAGAGTAACTGGATGAGGAAATACAATGATTAAAATGTGAATGCTAACATAATATTTGGCTCCAGAATATAGGGAAGAAAAAGAAAGAATTAGAGTTACGGGGAAGAGAACAAATAGATGCAAAGTAACAGGGCTAGGGTTCAGGGAGATTTTGATACATCCATGTTGTTAAGGAATGATAGAGCTAAATATACAAATAGACTCAAAATCACTGAAATTGTGAGACCCAAACTTTAATAATCAAACTTCAAATGTGCCTGTCAAGATGGCAGGCTTAGGTTCGGGGAAGTTGAAGAGACAGAGCCTGGGAACACTGAGAGAAGGAAGGTGACACTGATACCTAGATTAGTGATGCTATGGTAAAACCCAGATAGGAATAATTTTGTAATTCATTATGCTTTAATATAATAAAATTGGGGGAAATAAGAAAATAACTGGGTTCTGGAAGCAGTCCAGATATTGAGATAACTGCTCTCAGAACTGAAATGATACCTACTAACTTTCTGCTTAACTCTTCAGTTAGACCTTAAGTTTACTAAACATAGAAATAATTATTGGCTACACTGATTAGCAAATTTGTTTGTACCTAGAATATATGAAAGGTATTTAAATTGATATATAAGTCCATTTATAAACAAAAATGGAAATAATAAAAATAAACTCATTGAAATGAAGTTCCTGGGGAGGGCTTAGTTCCATTTTTATTAATTAAAATCCTGTGTCCCAAGAGCAAAGGGAAATAATTCACATGAAATGAAAAGCAAGATTATCTGAAGCTGCTGGTTCAGGGTTGTATTTATTTCTTTACTTTGTTGTCAAGTATGATGTCTGAGGATTTTCTGGTATGAAAAACATGTATGTTTTCAGTTTTGATGTGATTTACAAAAATAGAGACTTGCATATATATATATATATATAGTTTATAGTAAAAACACATGCTACAAATAATTATTTATGATTCATATTATAGTTTTCCTGCCCCTCGAGGTGTTGCAGGTGTGGCTAAGGTGCCTGGCTGCGTCAGCAGGTGACAGACAGGGAGACAGGCTTGTCTACACTGCCAGGGCTCTGCTCTGTGGGCCATGGATGGTTGATGGTCTGACATAGAAAAAAGACTGGGTCCCTTGGGATGAACCCAGAGCCACAGCAGAAACTAGCAAGCTAACCATGGTGTATTCAATATGCCAAAAAAACAGTAGCAATAATGGACCTCACTCCCAATGAATGGAAATGTTACTGGCATCCACTCGAGCAAATCGATGAACAAGAGGAACATAAGTGACAAGAGAAATGTTAAAGAGATTTGTTCAATCAAAGTCTCCATTACTTACTAAAATAACTTTGGGCAATAGAGATAGCACTGGGATTAAGGCCCTATATATGGCCAGCGTTGGTTTGAATCCCCAGCACCAGTATGGTTCTCTGAGCACCACCATTGAAACTTTGGAGCACAGTGCTGGGAATAGCACCAGAGACTTTTAGGTATGCCCCTCCCCCACAATTCAAACGTATAAAATCAAAAAGAAGAAAGAAAACATTCAACTTAGAAAATGCTGGCCTTGATTCCAGAATCACTTGTATTATTTGTATCACTTATCTTCCTGTTATTCATCAATTTGCTCGAGGCAGGCACCAGTAACATCTCCATACATCCTGTCACTTGCTAGTGAAGCCCAAGGGCATCTGCTCGCTCTAGGAACATAAAGAACCTCAAGCCATTCCATCAGGTCATGGGAATGAGGTCTATATTTGTTACTGGTACTTGGCATATCAAATACGACACGGGTAGATTGTCAGGCTCTGCCATGCGGGTGGGACACTCTTGTAGTCACCTCTAATCTCGAGTATTTATTGATGAACTGCATGGCCGCAAGCAGCTGCACAAGCTGGGCTGTGATCAGCTCTTCTGCTGGGTAGAGCTCTGAGGAGTGGGGAGTCTGGATTCCAGAAATATTTTCATATTCCAGAAAAAATTAAATAAAGGAATAGAGTCAGATTGAATAAGTAAATTTTCAAAAGTACCATCACAAGCCAAACTAAAGTAACAGAAATGAGAGCTTCTTTGAGCAATTCCTTTCTAAGTTTTTATAAATTTGTTAAAATTTCGTTAATGAATTTTCATTGTTAAACTGATCATTTGACCACAAAATTAAACATAAAATTGTAATAAATGTCAGAAGTAGGTGAGCAAAGATCCTAAAATCTAAAATCATTAAAATTGCTTTTGAGCTTCAGCTCTTCAAAATTATTCTTTATTAAAAAAGTCTTTTTATTATACCAATATGTGATATACAATTACAAAGATGTTTATGATTGGGTTTCCATCATACATTGTTCCAGCACCCATCCCTCCACCAGTGCCCTATTCCCACCATCGATGTCCCCAAATTCCCTCTCCCTCCCTCAGCCTGCCTCTATATCAAGCAATTTCCTTTTCTTGTCTCTCTCTTTCTCTCTCTCCCTCTCATTCTCTTCTCTTGTACATTGTGACTTGCCCTACAGACATTTAGAGATCATCATGTAAATCCCTTTGTATACATTCATTGCTTATTTCTAGTGTGGCATTACCACTTCTCACAATTAGTAGCACACTAGTATATATTTATATCCCACTAACACCATGCAAAAAAGTTCAGATCAAAATGAATCAAAGATCTCAACATCAGACATAAATATATAAGGTATATAGAAGAAAACAGGAAAAACACTTTAAGACATCAAATCTAAAGGCATCTTCAAAAACAAAACACCAGATAAAGCAAATGGAAGCAAAGATAAACAAATGGATTATGTAAAAATAACAAGATTCTGTACCTCAAAATAAATGGTGACCAAGATAAAGAGACAGCCCACAGACTGGGAAAGAATATTCACTCAAGAACTATCTGATAAGGGGCTAATATCTAGAATATATCAGGCACTTGAACATTACAAGAAAACTGCCAACTCCATGAAAAACTGGGGAGAAGAAATGAACAGAAACTTCCAAAAAAGAGGAAATTTGAATGACGAAAGGCATATGAAAAAAGAGCTCTTCATCATTAAACATCAGGGTGATGCAAATAAAAACACCAATAGGGTATCATTTCACACCACAGAGACTGGCACACAACCAAAACAGCAAGAACAACCAGTGCCAGTGTGGATGTGGGGAGAAAGGGACTCTCATCCACTGTTGGTGGGAGTGCCGATTGGTCCAGCCCTTTTGAAAACAATATGAACATTCCTCAAAAAACAGATATTGAGCTTCCATTTGTTCCAGCAATAGCACTCCTTGGAATATACCCTGGAGACCCAAAAACACACAGAAGAAACATTATCTGCATTTCAACATACATTGCACTCTATTCACAATAGACAGAATTTGGAAACAACCTGAATGTCTGAGAACAAAAGACTAGTTAAAGAAACTGTGGCACATCTACACAATGGAATACATGCAAATGTTAGAAAAGATGAAGTCATGAAATTTACCTGCAAATGGATGGACTTCAAGATTATAATACTGAATGAAATTAGTCAGAAAGTAAAGGACAGATATAGAATGAAGCAAGATATTTTATACCCAAACTAATTCTTTTGGTTTTTCTTAAACTTTTAAATCAGAGCCAAGATGAAGTCTCCACAAATAATACTAGAAAAACAGCTTTAATTTCAAATACTTAATATCTATTACATTCTGATTCTTAAAATCTAAACAAATAAATGATTTTGATTTTTTAAGTGTCATCATCTCCATACAAAAAAGTCAGGCTTCAAAAGAGTGATAGGCTCCCTTCCACCCCTCCCCATCCACATCAGCACCAGTTGTTCTTGCTCTTTTGGATGTGTACCAGTCTCTATGGTATGAGATTATACCTCATTGTTTTGATTTGCATCTCCCTGATGATTAGTGATGACAAGCATTTTTTCATATGTCTTTTGGCCATTTAAATTTCTTCTTTGTCGAAATTGCTGTTCATTTCTTCTACAAGTTTTTTTGATGGGGTTGACTGGTTTCTTCTAGTGAAGTTCTACCAGTGCTTGATATATCCTGGATCCATTGTTGGTGGGAATGGACATTCCTCCAAAAACTAGAAATTAAGTTCCCACTTGACCCAGCCACAGCTTGATCACTTGACATCCTATTATTCGTTGATTTGCTCGAGCGGGTGCTAGTAACATTTCCATTTGACCCTATCATGTGCCATTGTAGCCCAATGGCATCTGCTTGCTTCAGGAATATGAAGAGCCGCAAATCGCTCATTCAGGGTCTTGATGAAGAAGTCTTAACATCTTGTAGGTGGGCGGCCACGTGATCTTTTGACATCCCATGGGCTCCAGTCGGTAATGGCTCTAGTCCAGCAGTCTCCAAATCGCATTACATGTCCAGCTCATCTGATTGTTGATGTCTTGGTGAATCAAACACTGTCCCTGACTCTGGATTGTCAACAGACGTCAGAACACTGATTCCCCCTCTCACTTGAGAGGCATGATATTCCAAGCATAGCTCTTTTGATTCCCTCTTTGGGAGGCTGAATAGCATTCTCATCCTGCTTTTGTAGGGCCAAGGTCTCTGAAGGGGTGTGTTAATGCAGGGAGAACAATGGAGTCAAAGAGATGTGACCAGAGCCAGAGGTTCTTTGTCTTTTTAGCTGTTTTTCGATGCTTTTGAAGGCATTCCATGCTGCTCTCTTCTTCCTGCTCAGCTCAGGTTTTAGGTCAATTATCATGTTGACTTCTTGACCTAGGTACACATAACTGCTGCATTCAGAGATGTTTGTTCTGTTGAGAGTGAATGGGGGCCTCCGGATCTAGTACATTTTTCATGAACATTGTTTTGTTGAGATTCAGCTGCATACTTATCTTTCCACATTCTCGGTCCAAGTCAGCCAGCATTTGTGCAGCTTGGCTAATGTTTGGTGGTCGCTTGGTCGGTAAAGAAGTGAACAGCACCTGGCCCAGACAAAGTCAGACCTGAAAACCTGAAGAATCTGCCATCAGTACTCATCAATACACTGGCTCGGCTCTTCACACGCTACCTGTCTGAATGCAAGGTGCCCTCCCAATGAAAAACCAGCAGGTCAGTTCTACTGTTCAAGAAGGAAGATATCCATGACATTGGCAACTATCACCCCATCTCCCTGTTATCCATCATCTACAAGCTGTTCACTTCGAGTCATCCTGAACAGGATTAGCAGAACACTAGATGAAGGACAACCATGCGAGCAAGCAGGCTTCCCCCATATCACACGGTAACCAAGCTCATTGAGGTTTGTAGGGAATACAAGATGCCCCTCTGTCTCACGTTCATTGATTTACAGAAAGCCTTTGATTCTGTGGAGACTGAAGCAGTCATCGAAGCCCTAGCCAAACAGGGTGTTCAAACCCATACATCAAGATCCTTCATGAGCTGTATTATGGATTCACCAACAGGATTTCACCATTCTATAAGGAAGTGATCATTGGTGTCAAAAGAGGGGTTCAGCAGTGTGATATAATTTCACCAAATCTGTTCAGCACCACCCTCGAGAACATCATGCAACAATTAGAATGGGAAGGAATGGGAGTGAAGATAGACAGTCAGTGACTACACCACCTCAGCTTCGCTGATGACATCATTCTAATAACACCTAACACCAGCCATACCACCCTGGGAAGTCAAAAACACACAGAAGAAACACCATCTTCACTTTTCTTTTCTTTTTTTTTTTTTTTTTTGCTTTTTGGGTCACACTTGGCGACGCTCAGGGGTTACTCCTGGCTTTGCACTCAGGAATTACTCCTGGCAGTGCTCGGGGACCATATGGGATGCCGGGATCGAACCCGGGCCGGCACAGGCCGGCCACGTGCAAGGCAAACGCCCTACCCGCTGGGCTATCGCCCGGCCCCTTCACTTTTTTATTTTTATAGCAGCATTATTCACAATAGCCAGCATCTGGAAACAAGCAGAGTGACTAATAACAGATAACTAGATAAGGAAACTTTGGTACACCTACACAACGGAACATCTACACTATGCAGCTGTCAGGAAAAACAAAAGTTATGAAATTTGCCTATAAATGGATGGATTGGAGAGGATCATACTTAGAGACATTAGCCAGAAGGAAATGGACAGATATAGAATAACTGCATTTATTTGTGGGGTATAGAATATCTATATATACATACATATACAAACATGTAGCCCTCAGTGAAAAAAAGGGAGAGAGAGAGAAAAAAAGAGTGAGAGAGAAAAAGAGAGAGAAATAGAGAGAGATTGACTGCCATAGAGGCAGGTTCAGGTGGGTGGGTGGGAGGGAAATAGGGCGCATTGGTGTGGGGAAATGTGCACTGGTAGACGGATGGGCATACGACTGAAACCCATATATGAGCAGTTTTTAATCGTCCATTGCATGGACATTCAATAAAAAGCTGTTTTTTTTCTCAGTTTCTTTTCTCCCTAAGGCCAGACTACATAGGTTGTTGGTGTGTTTGGAGTTGTTCCTTTCAAAAGGGTACATGCACTTGTTCTGTTACACCTCAGTCTCAGTAGACCCATTCTAATAGGATCCCTCTTCTACACAACCTCTGCTTATTTTCTTCCAGGTCTTCTCAAGAGTGCTTTTAAGCAGAGTTCATCTCAGTCTTTCTTTGGAAACCCGGAGTAAGGCAGTGCCCTTTCATCTCCTCATAACATTTCCATCTTCCTAGTTTACCTTCAAATGTATTTCTGTGGAGCTAAAATATCTAGTTGTGCTTGACTCATAAACTTTTTATTTTAAATTGTCCACTTTCTAAACTCTTTTATCTATTGTCCCTTCCTATTTTTCTCTAATGGTCCCACAACATGCCAGGACTTTCAGGCTGACATTTTATTGATGATATAGGGCAAAGTTGTGACCTCTGTTAAAAGCAGTATTTTATAGTTTTGTGATATTTCACCAGGTTAGGATACTGTTATAGGGCAGTACTACATTGATTTATATACTCAAAAGGAAAAAACTTGGAAGTAAAACCTATTGGAAGACAGGGTTTAGTAGGAACCAACTAGAAAAAAATACCATTCTAAAACATTATTTTAATTCTTTAATTCTATGCAGGTTTTCATAAGCCTTCCATGCATAACTGACCACATATTTGCCTACACTAGAAACTCATTTCTCCTCTCACCATCTAAATATGAATAGACTACAAATATTCCATAAAAGTATTTTATAGAAGGACCCACTAAATTCAACTTTTATTTTAACTCCTTTATTTTGATTCTTCCTCAGTACAGTGCAGAAAGAATCTGGAAACAACCTAAATGCCCGAGAACAGAGGACTGGCTAAAGAAACTGTGGTTCATCTACACTATGGAATACTATGAGGCTGTCAGAAAGGAAGAAATTATGAAATTTACCTGCAAATGGATGGACATGGAGTCTATCATGCTGAGTGAAATTAGTCAGAAGGAAAAGGACAGATATAGAATGACTGCATTCATTAATAGGATATAGATACCAGTGTTTTAATAAATATGGGAAATGGTAATGGCAGATTAAAACTCACCACTGAATATACACAAAGAGACTTAATTGATAAACTCTAAATATCTGCAGGGGCTAGCCACAATGTAAAATAAGAGGGAGAGAGATGCAGAGACAGAGAGAGAGAGATAGAGAGAGAAAGAGAGGAAACTGGGGTACCTGCTATTAAGGCGGGTGGGGGGACGGGAGGGGGAGGGGTACATTGGTGGTGGAAATGGGGCACTGGTGGAGGGATGGATGCTAGAATACTGTATTACCAAGAACCAATTATGAACACCTTTGTAATTGTATGTTTCACGGTGGTATAATAAAAAAATTAAAAAAAATAAAAGTTGAAAGAGAGAGGGAGTGGAGGAGTGAGGGACAGGGAGAGAGAAGAAAGATGGGTGGGAAGGAGAGAAATGGGAGTGGAGGAAGACTAGGGACTTTGGTGGTAGGAAATAATGTACATTGGTGAAGAGACTGGTGTTGGAACATTATATGGCTGAAATCCAATCATGAACAACTCTGTGTATCTCACTATGGTTCAATAAAAAAATAAAATAAGTTACATAAAAAAAAAGAAAGTACTACCATACTGATTCAATATTCAGTTACTTGATTTAATCAAGTAGAATAAAATGCTGAAGAATCAACCAATTTGCCAAAATTATCAGAGGTGCTAATGAGACAAGTTAGAAACATATGTCTAAGGTTTGACAATATAGGCCTGTAAATAATTAAGGCATCTGAGCTTTGTTATTTTCTGATGTATTGGACCAAGAGTGTCATCATATTCACCCCCACAGAGTTGATTTAAGAAGGAGCAATCCTCTACTTCAAAGGCAGCTTTGTTCTTGGAATATATATGCCTCACAGAGAATGGAATGAAAATCCTTTGTTTCTGCATCACAAATCTACTATTGTTCTTTTGTCATAAAGATGTCATATCGTAATGATACATTTCTAGTCAACTTTGTGTCTTTGATGGGGCAAGTAATTTACTTTCTCTGGGCCTTGGTTTACATAAAGGTATAACAAAAAATTAACCTTGCTTCCTAAATATTCACTTCAAGCTGAAACACAAACATGTCTGGGCATACATGAGAAAGCTAAGTGCTTTCAACAAGGCTCAGAATCCAATAAGTAATATAAATTAAATTTTTACTATTGTTATGGCATAAATGGAAGTTTTTATAAGGAAGCTATAAAAGCAAATACCAATCCAAAGTGGATTTGAGCAATTAAAATGATGAAAGAGAAATACAAAATTTTGATTAATATTGCCACTTCCCTTATCACAAGAATTCAGAAAATTTAAATTTTATGAGGTAGATTTAATATAAATAGAGCCATCTGATTTAAGTATACATGTATTCAATTGAAGAACTCAAATTTCTCCTATCTTCAATAAATCCATGCAAAAGAATAGTAGGAAATGGAATTCAACTTATACTTTGATCTAACATGTTGTCCTTCAAGCAGAATTTTCTTAAGAACCCCAACACATTCTCATGAACTCACTGAGTACTATACAATACAATACCAAGTAATGCAGAGGGATATAGAGCAATAGAATTTTAGAAGGAACAGAAATAAATTTAGACAAATATCTTCCCTTTATTTGTTATTTCTAAGCCTGCTCCTCACCCAGGGTCTCCAGGAACATACGCATGGATGACACCACATTAACTGCATGTCAGATCATTCATTCCCGGATCTATAACCCAGCCTGCTGATGTTCCGTATCAATCAGACAACTGACTGATTAACCAGATTGGCCTTTTCCAAAGTCCCCTGCAGGCCAACAAGTTCCAGACTTTTCATCAGGAAGGAGAAATCAATTTCAGAAAAATGAACTTTTGTTGGGGGGAAAAGTCTGTACCATATTTTACCTTCTTGCTTTAAAAAATGCAAGTTCTCCTAAAAGCAGATATTTAAAAGCAGATTTTTGAAACTTCTATGACCCAAATGGATATATAAAGAAAATTAAAAAAAAATAATTTCATGATAGCTAGAATCTGCACTTTATTTGGCTTCATGTAGCTAAGTTTAATAGTTTGAACTGCACTTTTAAAAGCATACAGATGCCATGAGGCTATTTAAGCAATCAAAAGATAGTTAAAATATCTTATTATTTTAGTTTCACAGCAGGCTTGAGTGAATACATTCAGCTGACACTGATTGAGCTCCTACTGTGTGCCAGAAACATGACAGTGAGTACCTACATTAAGCTAAGTTTTATACTTGGACCTCATTTCTTTTATACTCCTTCATATTTCTTTAAAGCAAATACAATTCTACTCCTGGGAAACTGAGTCTCAAAGCAGTTAAGTAACTTACTCATTCTATTAAATTAAAATTCTTTAATTTTCAACATGTAATTGAAATTCTTTCTATGTTCTAACAGAAATTGCCTATTGAATTTTATTTTAAGTGTTTTCACCTTTTGTTATTTGTTTTTAGATCACACAAAGCAGTATTCCTGAATTACTTCTGACTCTGTGCTTAGGAATCCATTCCTGGCACTACTAGGGGGGACCATATGTGGTGCCTGGGATCAGCTGTTTACAAAAAGGAAATGTCTTAACTCATTAAATATCCCCTCCAGCCCAACATTATCATGATTTGTCATATACTTGGTGTAACTAGCTGTTTAACTGGATGTTTGGGATTTTGGTGTTTTATATGCAAGGGATTATAGATTTCAATATAAATATTTATCATTGTTATAGATTAGGAAACTAGTTCTCTAACTGCCATGTAGATGGATTTGGAGAGAATCAAACTGAGGGAAGGTAGCTAAGGAGAGGGACAGATACAGAATGACCTCTTTCTATGTGTAATATAAATAAAGTTATTAAATAAATAATAAATGCCCAAAGGTAACAGAACCTTAGAACTGATCTACAGAGCTGTATTTACCACAGTAGGGAATGGGATGGTGGGGTGGTGGACAAATGATGGGGCAAGGCAGAGGCTGCCACAAAGATTTTTGAGGGAAGTGGGTAATCTGGTGGAGGGTTTGGTATTGGATCATTGTATGCAAGAAACCCTACCATTAACAATTTTTAAGTTGTGATGCCTAAAATTTAAACATGAATTATAAGTTAGATGTCAGGAGTCTAGCTTTAGGACTACAAAATGCTTAGCCTCTGAATGTACTGTTGTATAACACTATAAGTGTTTTAGCTAACATTATGCCTCCCATAAGCTAAAAATAGCTTATAGTTTATTTACTAGTAAGGTTTAAATCTTAGCATACCTAAATCAGTTTATGAATTGGTACATAATTTCATACTCACTGCTAACCTGTTAGAATTAGTAAATATAGAGCAGTTATTTCATCATCATATAAACTTTTCTTTTATTAACCTAAGATTCATTTAAAAATTTGTCCTTTTATGCATTCTGTAAATAACTAAATAATTTTTGTTTTGGGGGATGATACTCCAGGGTATTAAGTCTGATTTTGCGATCATTGATAAATTCTTCATGTTCTTGGGCCACCATATCTCATGCCAGTGATGAACTAGAGAAAGCTGCAGACAAAATATATGCTTTAACTCTTCTACTGTCTCCAATGTGGAGTAATTGATATTTTTGCTTACTATATAAGTACTCTGTGGATACCATGACACATTCTATCATTTGTCACTTGTCTTCCTGCTGTTCATAGTTTGCTTGAGTTGGCGCCAGTAAAATCTCCATTCATTGGGAATGAGGTCCATTATTGTTACTGTTTTTGGCATATCGAATATACCACGGGTAGCTTGCCAGGGTCTGTCGTGGCTCTGGGTTCATCCCAACGGACCCAGTCTTTTAGATGTCAGACCACATACCATCCAGGGCCCACGGGCAGAGTCCTGGGGGTGTAGACAAATTTGTCTCCTGTCTGCCACCTGCCAATGCAGCTGGGCACCGCAGCCACACCTGCAACACCTTGAGGGGATGGGGACACATTCCATAGTAGCTCAAAACAATGAAAATTGATTCTCATAGGTTTGAGGGCCAGAAGTCTAAAAGGAAACATTTCTTTCCCCAAAGACTCTAGGAGAGATTATGTTCTGCTTTTTTCCTTCTTTGATGAGTTGGTGTTCATAGTTTTGCCTAAACTACAATCCACATGCCTTCACATAACTATTGCTTCTATGAGTCTATATGAGCTCTTTTCTTCTTTCAAGGAAGCTTGTTACTGGATATAGAACTCACCTGTGTAATTCAGTACACTCTCATACTGTTCACTTTAATTCAAAATAAAGGGACCCTGAGCAAAATACGATCACAGATATAGGTCCTAGAAGATTCACATATCTTTGTGGAGATACTTCCATCAAAGTTACTATGTCTACTATTGGCCAGTTCCTCTACCTCAATCCTTGGGAAATGTTTGGATAAATAATGATTCTAAGGCTTATGGAGGGCAATTTAATTTCTGCAAAACACTACAAATTCTAAAATATCATAAATCTTTCTCTTCCCATTTTTTATCTCACAGTGATAATAAGAGAAAAATCAACTGGGTGTCATTAAAGGCAGTTCTTTGTGTCTAGGAAACGTAAAGATGCTGATCGATAGTAGTAAGTCATCTGAAAATAACTGAATAAAGAACCAGCCAGCAGCACATGTTTCTAAGGATGAATTTAGAAGTAGAATAAGTATAATAGTACTTTATGTGGCACAATACCATCCAAGGATAAATGACTCAAAAAATAATTGTAAGACTTAAAAATTCCCTGCATCTGATTTCCCAATTCCACCAACATTACAGATTACTTCTTAGATCCTTCAAAGATTTTCATTGATTTTACCTTTTGTTCTACCTTGAATTTTTGAAAAATTATAATATCTTATGGGTTAACTATTACTAATTAGAAGATAGTTTAAGGGGCTGAAGCAATAGCATAGCGGTAGGGCATTTGCCTTGCACATGGTTGACCAGAGTTCAATCCCCTCGTCCCATGTGGTCCTTCAAGCACCGCCAGAAGTAATTCCTGAGTGCAGTCAGGAGTATCCCCTGATCTTGTGATCTTTCCGAAGAGTAACCCCTGAGCATTGCCAGATGTGACCCCCCCCAAAAAGAAAAAAATAAAAGAAAACAAGATAGTTTAAGTGCGTTCCATGAATTAATCTGATCAGTATATCTGAGTATCTTGTTAAAAAAGGCATAATCTCAAGTTGCACAGACACCTATGAAAACACCATGCACTTAATAAGATTTCTAACAATTAATGGACACATTACATTTGAAAAGTTAATAATATTTGTTTCAATCAGTATAATATGTTCAAACAAGGCATTTTATATAGAAGCTCCCAAAAGGTGAATTGCAGGCCTATGTTCATTTATGACAAGAGTCACCAGTATGTGACTAAATTGAGAATAATAAGTTCATTTAGTGATCTCAGTGGAGTTAAACTACTCAATTTAAAGAAATGTCTTTGCTGATATTAATAATTTATTTCTTCATTTCTCATCTAAAATGAGAATATGTTCAATGGTTATTAATGCATCATGTGTTTGTGTTTGATCCTTTACAAAATGAAGTTGATAAACACCACAGGATTTGGAAGGAGGCTCAGTGACAATATTCAGGGGCTCCAAAAGCCACTCCAGGGATTCTCAGTCACCTGGGCCAGAAGGTTCAGTGACAGAAGCCAAGAAAGCCGTGGTGTATTTCAGGCTCTAAAGTTCTAAGAACTACCAGGGTTATAGTTAGCAATGCTTGTGAGCTTCACAGTAGTTTTCGCTTTAAATTTTTGATCAGCAATCACTGTATCACTGTATCAATGTCTTCCCATTGTTCATCGATTTGCTCGAGTGGGCACTAGTAACATCTCCATTAGTCCTGTCACAAGCAAGTGTAACCCAAGGGCATCTACTTGCTCCAGGGACAGGAGGAGCCTGAAACCACTCTTCAGGTCATGGAACTGAGGTCCATAATTGTTACTAGTTTTTGGCATAACTGGTAATTAAAACACGGGTAGCTTGCCAGGCTTTACCGTGCAGGTTGTATAGTCTCAGTAGAAGGCTCTCAACTCAATTGAGCATTCACTGATGAAACTTAAAGAGGGAAGGTTAGGTTTTCTCTTGGATGGAGCTCTGAGGAACTATGAAGTCTGCATGTTGAGAATGACTAACTGCATTGTGTGGTTTGTTTTGGTTTCTTGCTAGGCTTACTGGTATCAGTTAAAACCTGTCTAGAACTGTTTACTATATAGAAATGTGAAAGAACTTGGGAAGAACCTTATGCTAAAATCAGCATCCTCTAAAAATATTGCACGGCCACAAAACGGCCACACGCCAAGGGACCTGTGGGTCTGGCATGGGTGGGTCTCTCTCTTCCGGGGCAACTGGCATGGAGGCAGAGGAAAGGGCATGGCCCAAAACTCCACTCCAAGTCTGGCCAACATGGTTGGTCTCTCCCCGCTACTTAAAGCAAACCCTTGGAGCAATGTTGGACTCTGCCAGGGGCTGCCTAAGCCCCTTACCGGTATTAATCAGCAATATCAAAAAAAAAAAAGCATCATGACTAGAAAATGAGGCACTGAAGAGGGAAGTTCATAGAAGAGGGAATGGAATGCAATAGTGGAGCTGGATTATCAAGAGGATTTTTTTTCTTTTGCATGTTCTTTACTTTTGTTGGATCTCTTTGGAAAGATCACAAGAGAATTTTAGCAAATGGTCAATATGCCACTACACTTAGGGATATTCTATGATAAACTATGTTCATTCTAAATTTGACCAAAAATGTCCTATGAGTCACCAGGAACCATATTTTGAAGAAGTATTTGAAGAAGTAGGTCATGGTATGGAAAATAACAGTAAGTACTAGGTTATTCTCAGAGGGGAAGTTTTGCATGTGCACCTCCACCAAATAACTTCCCTTTGTTGTTTAAAAGTAAAAGCCCATGTTTGAATCTCTTGACTTCAGACAAGTCACTTCAATTAACCTACATAATATCAAAACACTAAGAGCATAAAAGTGAAAACTATTCAAATGTATAACATTCATTCTAAAAGTATACTTTGGACTAAATAATATTGGAGGTGAAAGGTGAGAAGGTCCTGGAAAATGAATATCATAACATTTGTGTATTCTTTGAATAAACTAGTGACATTTAAGTTTGCTAAATTAACATTTTAATTTTTCTGAAGCACTCAGTGATTGTAAAGGAAAATCTTAAGCTATTTTCCTTTTCCCCAAAAACTCCCATTGTTTCTAGTATAAATGTATACCATGCATTCATTAATTAAAGGTTACTCTATAACAGATTATTTTCTAATTTACCAAATATCACACTTTTAATCATTAAGACAAGCATGTTAGTAAATTAAAAATGCTTATGGATCAAAGACCAAATAAATTCAATTTTGGGAAATTATTCCTAGAATGCTATTTTCAAAAAAAATAATAATGTTGATTATCTTCCTTATAAATTAAAAGTAAAACACAAACATATGAGTAAATAAATATTTGATCTTTCTTCACAGTTACATCTTATAATTAATATTGTGATGGGATTTTAAATATTAAGGAAATGATAATGTGCCATAAAGGGATAGTAGAATTTTGTTTATTAGTTTAGTGTGATTCAATTTGTTAAAATGTGCTTCATTGATCTTTGCAAAAGAACTTTAATTGGAAATGAATATCACAATCTATTTGCCACACCAATAAGCCCAAGTTGCTGCAGTTCATTAAGTACTACACCTGCTATTTAACTTTCCACAGGGAAAAAGTTCCTTGATTTAATACATTTAGGGGCGACTAGGTGGAAGTTCAAAAAGCAGCAGTTTGAACTACATATTTTTCTCTACTCACTGAAATTGTTAAAATATGTTCCAATTCCCTGTTTGAGATAAATATGATCTAATACTTGATCTGGAGCTCCCTTTATCTTCTTTTACAAATTCTTAAGTATAAGTGTAATCTATTTAAATAACATTCTTTTTAAGAAACATCTCAAATAAATGAGGAAAGTGCTTTTTTAATACCAGTGCACACGGGGTTGCCCGATCACCCTTTAAAAGCAATCTGAAGCTCAGTGGGGTGGGAGAAGAGGAGGGCACAGAAGAAAGAACAAGCTTTTTATATTAGAATAAAAGCCATAGGACAGATACTAAATAAACAATATCAACAGTCACCCTCAACAGGACAGATACCCTTCAACAGATAATCAAGAAACAGCAGTAGAGAACAAGCAACAAAGAGCACTATAAATTCCTTTAGATGAAAGAGCTAAAAATAATGGACTCTGTGTCCAAGAAAGACTTCACAGCTTTTCTTTTCCTTTATTTTCTGGTTTGAGAAATGAATTCTTATATCAGTCGGTAACCGAATGTGTGCTTGAGTTTGAGACTAAATGAGCACTTTAGATTTAGTCCCCACATAGATCCATCTGTATTGCCATAAAGCAGCTTGTTTCTAGCCAGTAGACTCATACTGTTGTTATAAAGCGCACTAAGGTCAAGATAGGCTGCCAACCCACCTTTCCCAGGACAAGCAGTTCTCACTAAGTCACTCAATTTTAAACAGATAATGGTTGGCACTTTCGGCCAGCATTTTTCTAGTGCTATATAAAGTGGGAGAGTAAATAGTGTATTTTAATTAATTTGAAATAACAAAAAATCATTCACCTTTTGTAGAGTCAAATGTTTACACTTTTCTGAAATATATTCCAACTTTCTTTAAACCTATAGAAAACTTGACATATATTTTAGAACTGTCTATACCCAGGGCTCTGCCCCGTGGGCCCTAGATGGTTGATGGTGTGACAAGAAAAAGACTGGGCCCCCTGGGATGAACCCAGAGCCACGGCAGAACCTGGCAAGCTACCCGTGTTATATTTGATATGCCAAAAACAGTAACAATAATGGACCTCATTTCCAATGAATGGAGACCTTACTGGTACCTGCTCAAGCAAATTGATGAATAGCGGGAAGACAAGTGATGCAAGTTATTTTGATGTACATTTTTATTTTTTTGGGGGTGGTAACAACCAGCAATGCTCAGGGGTTAGTCCTGGCTCTGCTCTCAGGAATTACTTCTGACAGTGTTTGGGGGACCATACAGGATGCCAGGATCAAACTCGGGGTGGCCGCATGCAAGGCAAAAGCCCTACCCATTGGACTATCCCTCCAGCCCCTTGATATACATTTTTGCTTATATTCCTCATAAGGTGAGATGTTGCCTGATGCCACCATAAGTGACTCTAGGTCTTTGTAGTTTAAAGTCACTGCATTGCCTTAATTAAGGCCAGGATCTCATGCTAAAGAGATTTCTCTTATGTAAAACATAATAGGAACATAAGGGCAGATACAAATAAGATAGTTTGATTTTTTTTAACATTTTATTATACCACCGTGAGATATACAATTACAATGCTGTTCACGCTTGGGGGTTTTGGTCACACAGTGTTCCAGCACCCCGCCCTCCACCAGTGCCCCCCAGCCACCACCCATGTCCCCAATTCCCTCCCCCTCCCACATCCTGCCTAAATGGCAGGTTCTTAGATAGTTTGATTTTAATAATTCTTGAAATATCATTACAATTTTTATTATGAATCCAGTGCTTACTACTTTGGACATTTTTCTCTTTTCTCCCACCTCTGGTTCTGTTGTGGGACAATTATTATTTACCAGGAGGAAACCACCCTGACTATGTTGGGACCGCCCTTTAGAAATCAGCTCTGTTAAGATTAAAGGGCTGGCTCAGGCACGTGAACATGACCCTTTCAGTAAAAGAGAGCAGAACACTAAAATTATTCTGGAGCAGAATAGAATGTGCAAGGACTTTGTGGGTATTTGGAGATAGCCATCTACATGCAGCCAATTCATAATCTGAAATTATAATGTTATTTCCTCATGTTATACAGCCTGATATTCCTTTGTTTTGAGGGTGTGATTGCTATGCCAACCCCCTCTCTGCAAAGTTTTGCATAAGAGCTGAAGGAATACAAGGGACTGAAGCCCTGTCAGTTAGCATGTATACAGACCTGAGCTAGGTGTGTTACCTGGAGACTTGCATATGAGCCCTTAGAGAGAGAAAAAGCAGTGTCTGGGGGAAAGAAGCATCCATCTTGGTGGGATATCTTGGCTTGAGCATTTGGTCAGAGAAATCTGATCAGCAGCCTGGGAGATCCTATAACCTTGCATTGTAGTAGCAGAGTTTGTTTTGTTATTGGTGATAAGAAAAAGCCTTCTGGAACTGTGCTGAACTCATGGATTTTGTCATCTGTTGCCAGTCCTTGAGGTAAATGGGAACTTATATCCTGATACTGTTGGGGACTCCAACCAATCCCCTATAGTGAAACATTTCTACATGCAGATTAGAAATATGAAATTTAGGTTTTGTCCATTTTAATTAATCTGGGCAATTTTCTTCTTCAAAGACAAATCAATCAGTTAAGTCATTAACAATCTAGAGCATTTCCTTCTGAGGCAGGAAAGTGATGAAAAAAATTGGGGCAGTGTATCAATCAATTGAATAATATTGTGACCAGAGAGATAGTACAGCAGGTAAGACAATTGCTTTGATGCAGCCAACTCTATTGATCTTCAACACTGCAGGTGATCCCCAGAACTCCACCAGAAGTGATCACTAAAAGCTATTACAGCCAGATTTGTCCCAGAAACCAAAATTAAGCAAGATTAAATAAATTAGCAGCATTAGCCAGAAACCATCTTTAACTGTGACACCTGTTTTTCACCTCAGAATGGTGGAAAAATAACTTGGAGAGTTAATGCCAGTATATTTAAATTCATGTAAAGTGTCCTAAATTATTCTAATATGAAAGGGTGAGAATCATAGTCAAAGAAACTTTGCCTAAATATGTAAAACAAAGCAATATGGCAAAACATTGAGATATATGTACATGCAGAGGAAAAGATGGAGAAACTCACAAAATTATTATTTGTTATTAGTTCAGGCAACTGGATATGAAAAATGTATGAGGGATATTATTCCTTCTTTGTAGAGTTACATATTAATTTGTTTGTTTTAAAATAGCAGGTGTCAAACTTAAAAGCAAACTGTACATTGAGAATATTAAAATAACAATAAATGCACAAATTTATAAAATAAAATAACAAATAAATGCAAAATATAAAAGCACAGGAAAAATCAGCAAGTATGATATTAAATAATAGAAGTAAGTAGAATAATGAGGATAAGTGTCAACATTTATGTCATTTACAAATGTCACTATATATTACTCTTAAGTAATATAAGTATTGTAAATTAAAACAATAGGCAATGGGTAAATTTAGTCTATGTAACAGGGCAAAATCAATCTGAGCAACATTACTTGGTAACTTAGGATAGAACTGCAAAATACAGTGACATGCAGATCTAAACATTAACACTGGCAAAGAATGCTTGCTTTATCTTCTATGTAAAAGCCAACAAATATGATCAGTGATCACAATGGCTAAAATTCAACCATAGTTCTAGCTATGCATGGAAAACTTTGGTAGGCATAAATGAGCCTCTGTTTCAAGCAGTCTTACTCTGCTATTTTAGATCTCTAAATCTGAAGCTCTGTATATTTATCATGAACACTGTGAACTAGCATAGAACTGGCTTGTCTTCTCTGTTTATGATCATTTCTACAGGCATGAGGTGTTAGTATCATCTCCCTTCCTGGATTCCCTGAGAGCAGGATTCTTATTTCCCACTTGGTAGGTTTTTAGGAAGGATCTTGCTGAACTAATTACAAAACCCGTAACATTGGGCGAGTTCATGTGCATTTTTATTTGAGGCTGACCATTTTGTCTGGGCTGGAAGTACCTGACATTAGAGCAGGAGAAAATCATCTTTTGAATAGGAAATAAGCCTACTTGAAACTGTGAAGCATGTCTATTTATAATTCTTTATAAAATTTATAAATTCCTTCTCCTCAGCTGTATCCTCCTTTACCATTGCTTTGGTAAACCCTATACGTGCAATTCTTAATCATATTCTTGTCACACAAACCAATTTTTGATTATGATGCCCTAATTATTCTTTGACAAACATTATCTCATTCTTACTCTTTTCCTCCAAGGAAATATGGAACTACAAAATAGATGAACTACTGAATGAAAGTTCTTTCATTGGATTCTAATCTGTGAACTCGTACACCAACAGACATATATAATTTCAAAACAGGATGAAGGACCTTTCTTAACAAACATTTTTAAATTACCAATCAAGGCACAATTTTTCCTCACTCATTCACGTACATGTTAATTTAATAATGTTTACTTAGCAATTGCTAAGTGACAGGCTAGGTACTGGAGGTTTGTGAGAACATGCTAATCCAAAGGCAATGTAATTAAGGGAATATATAATGGGATGTGCACTATGTCCAGAAAGACTGTTCTGCAACCAGAGCAATAGGAATCAGGTAAAGCACTTGCCTTGTATGTGGCAAACCCAGTGTCACCCCCCCAGCACCTCATATGATCCCCCAAGCCCACCAGGGTGATATCTGAGCAAATAGCTAGGAGTACGTTCTGAGAATTGCCCAGAACACCCACTGGGTGTTCTTGGGGTAACACCCACTTCCCACCTCAAAAATATCCAAGAAGAAAGGCTGTCGTGTCATGACAGCAGACAAGTGTCCCTCACCCAGATATGGTCAAACAGAGAGCTCTGGAAGGCAGGGACTGAAACAGAACTTGAGAGTGAGCAATCCCAGATGAACAAAAGGAAAACTGTTCACAAAATATTCAGGAAGAAGACATGAAGAGAGGGTACAGCAAAAATGTCAGAGGAATTATTAATATCCGAAGAATTGGGGGGTTGTGGATAAAGTGAAATAGTAGGAGATACGGTTGGAGTTTAGCTGGGATTAGAATGCATAGGATAGGGAAAAAACATGATATTGACTGACTACACTTTGAAGACCAACTTTACCCAAATTTATAACTTGTATTATTTTTTGCCACAGGGAAAACATTTTCGTTCCTGAAAATACATAAATAGTTCCTGGCATGGGTGAAGATATATGTTTTAACTATACTTTGAAAGGTGGTTTACAGCATTTTTATTTACAATTCACCATGCTGTATGATATATTCAGATATATAGTAAAAGGATTACTGAATATCACTTCCATACTTCAATAATATCAATGAGAATTTCTTATATTCCAGGGATTGTATTAGATATTCAAGAGTTACAATTGTTTCGAAAGAATCAAATGCTGGGAATCAACACAACAAATGGGTTGAAAGGTTTATGTATAGGAAATATAAGACACAACTTAAGGAAACGAGGACTTGAGGAAATGGAAAAGTATTCCATTTTTATGGTCTGAAAAATTAATATTAAATTGGCCATCTTACCCAAAGTATTATATGAATTCAAAGAAATTCCCAGCAACATTTTAATGTTGATAACATTGCAACCCCTGATAACATTTTTAAGGACATAGAGCAAATATTACTAAAATATGTATGGAACCATAAAAAGTACTTTTCCCCCAAATCTTATTACCTTTACAGCACTGCAAATTACAAAGTTATTTATAGTTGGGCTTTTGACATGCAATGTTCCGTCAACCAATCTTGTCAATAGTGTCTGCTTCCCTCCACCAGTGTTCCCAGACTCCCATTCCTACTTGTCCCCCATCCTGCCCCCAGACCTGGCCTGTCTTAATTTTTTTTTGTTTTTTTGGGTCATACCTTCTTGGATGACAGCCCTAGTTAGCTTGGGAGCTTTGCTCTTTCTATTTAATCTATTTCATCTATCCACTCACAATTTAGTCTATTTACATGTTCTTAGGTCAGGGTTCATGTAATGAGATCTCTCTTCTGTGTAAACACTGATGGAGGGTGTGGCAGTTAAGTCACCTTAACTCTGAATGAGTAACTTCTGACTCATTATTATCCAGATTAGGCACAGCTCCTCTGATACCCACTGGTCCCAGAGTGGGACAGTTAGAATTTACCAGGAGACTGCCACCCTGGCTACATTGAGACTACATTTAAGATTATAGAAAGAATCATATACTAGTTTTCCCTCAAGCAGGCGAGTGTGACCCTTTCAGTATACAGAGAACACGATACTCAGAATCACCCGGGTGCAGAAAATAAATAAGAAGGACCTTGTGGGTACCATCTAGATTACATGAAGCCCATGAAATTAAGATGTATTACTTTATACCAGCCCCCCCTCTCTCTTCAGTGTTTTACATAAGAGTTCATCTCAGAAGAAGGGATTAGTCCTTTGCATAATCATTTGTTTAGACCTGTATTAGGGTGTGGTGCAAACCCTTCTACACTCTTCTACTAGCTAGAAGCTTTTATTTGATCTTTGTTGCAAGAACCCTCCCTAAAGTTAGATTACTTTTGTGTATATAAGGGTTAGGGTTAGGGTTAGACTTGAGGTACTTTTCCCTCTCTGGTGGGAGTCACTTTGGTGGGGCTCTCCTGGTTGGATCCTCTTTGGTAGGATACTTGGGTAGTCTAAGTTCTGATCAGAGCTAGAGGTCTTCCATTATACTGAATTGCGGTGGTAGAGCTTGTTGTACTTTTTGGAACTGCACTGGACTCATGAGTTTTCATCTGTTCCCCAGTGGCCTCAGAGGTAGAAGAGAACTTCTGTCCTGATACTGTTGGGGACCCCAGCAGCTCCCCAACAATGCCTGGCAATACTCAGGGGGTTACTTCTGGCCCCACGTTCAGAAGTTACTCCTGATGGTGCTCAGGAACCATATGGGATACCAGGGATCAAACCTGAGTCAGCCTCATGCAAGGCAAATGCCCTCGCCACAGGATTAACCTTCCAGCCCCACCAGGTTGTCATCTTAACAGGCACCTTTTAAGTGTGAGAACCATGAAATTTCTTGTACAGCCAAAGCAAGCATGAGAAAAAGAGATAGGGGGCCATCTTTTCCCTACGTTTAAATTATACTACAAATCCATGATAATAAAAGCAAAGTGGTATTTGAATAAAAGCAGGCACTCAGATCAAAAGAATTTAAGTGAGAGCTAAGAACTAAACCCTAAGAAATACAGAGTTAATTGATGATTAGATAGTAACAATGAATCAAAAAATAAGTTTGACAACAAAACGTTTGTCTACAAAATCCATACAATAAACTGGATCACTAGATCACAGTATGCACAAAAGTTAACTAAAAATGGATCAAAGATCTAGCACTCATGGAACTCAATAATATAAACCACCTATAACAAGGTAAAGAGAGCTATGAGGGACTTTCAAGACCTGAAGTGCATGTTGAATTGCACTCATGAACCCTAGAGGACTACCAGGTTTAGCCCTGATGATCAATGAGCAAATGAACAGAGTCCTAAAAAAAAGAAAACCTGCTTCTACAACAAGGCAAATGAAGTGGAGAATATCATGTTAAGCAAAATAATTCTGAACATTAAAGACAAATACCAGATGCTATCTCTTACATGTAGTATACAAAGAAATAAAGCAAGGGACTAAGCAACTTCTATCAAAAATAAACTCTTAGACTCTGACCCCAGAACTTAGGTTACACAGGGATGGGGAGAGAGTGGAGGGGTGCCATGAACTGTTGTGGACACTGGGTACACCCACTGGGTATTGGGTGTTGTGCTGCAACATCCACTCTCTAAAACACAGAAACATTTACGCTTTTTAAAGCAATGTTGCACTAAATAAACAAATTCTTAGAGAAACCTCAAACCCACAATGAAGTAAAATATTCAGTTCCTTTCAAGTGAATTTTCAGAATAGGGACACGGGTGAGAAGTGATTAATAAATTCTGTTGGAAAAACAAAAAGAAAACTCTATTTCTGCCATTGGCTCTTTCACCCACTCTTGGCTACTAGTCAACTGTTAGCACTAACTTCAGCTGCTCCCTCATTTTTAGTAAACAGTCTTCCATTGAACTATTTTGTTGAACGTTTGCAAAGCTGGGTCTTTTGTTTATTCCATTTAAATATTGCAGCATTTCACTAACATGTCCTGCCTTTTATTCTTTTTGCTATATTCCACTCTCTTAACCCACAGAATTTAGACCATGATTCTCTCTGAAATCCTGAGGCTTT
Source organism: Cryptotis parvus (assembly GCA_021461705.1). Lineage (NCBI taxonomy): Eukaryota > Metazoa > Chordata > Mammalia > Eulipotyphla > Soricidae > Cryptotis > Cryptotis parvus. The sequence goes on along the minus strand of JAJIBD010001491.1, from coordinate 34,825 downwards.
ACTCCTTACTCACTTTAATTACTTCCTCTGGTTTTCTTAGGGTATTAATATAGAAATGAAATTTAGCCCAACATTTAGAAAGCCTTTAGAATTTTACTCTTTTTTTCCTATGTTTTCTCTCTTTGAAGCATAACAGAGAAGTAGAGAGAAGATGAACCTTTCTGAACAAATTCTCAGACTTAGCCTTGTCTCAGAAGTGAATTCAACTAATTCAACTACTTCAGTGTTTCCAGGGACAGAGTTGAGGTTCCTTTACAAAAAGCCATGTGAAAATCAAGATTCTGATATAAATAAAACTAGGCATCTGTTAGTGGATCACAAACCATATAGCTCCTTACCTAAGGCTCAAAATCCCTTCCAATTAGATTCCATATAAACCTATGTAGAGAATTCTCTGCTGAAGACAAACAAGTCTGTTCAGTATGGTCTGAAGACAAGATATCTGTTATCTCCATCTGCCTCACTGGCAGACCTCAGAGCACAATCTTGCTGCTCTATGCTGTCTGAAATTCGGAGTCATTGAGAAGCAGAATGATAAAGAGTCTGTGTCCACTGCTTCTCGGCCTTTTGGCTAAGAGCAAGTGTAGAATCCATATCCAACCTCACGCATGATTTCTAGAGTTGTCAATGGTCAATGAGAGTATCTGGGATGTTGGGGCAAGGGATAAGTAAATATTCTACTGAATAAATTAAAAGTTTTCTTCTCCTAAGATTTGCTGAATTTCCCTCTTTATGAGTAAAATAATGAGTTCTCCAAGTATGGCAAATCTGTCATCATTGGCAGAGATGTGCATATTCTCAGGAGTCGTATTATTGCATGTAACAGATGTTTCCAGACTGTGACAGTGGTAACTATTAAATGCTGAAGATTCCTGGATTTTGTAATTCAGAAATTACATATGAGAGAATCACTCTAATCCCTCAGATGTTTCCCTAATTCTATTTTTGTCAACAACAGTATGGCATTGTCCAGAGAGTCTGAGTATGTTTCAGGGGAACCAAAGGTTGATTACTCTAATCCAACTGTGGTAATTTCATTTTCATGACAATAATTCGTTGAGACAGGATAGGTGATGTAGTTCTGACTAATGTTCCTTAGAGTAAATCTAATGGGGAGACTGAATGGTAACATTTTCTTCTACTTTGAAGCAGGTGCACAGGCAGGAATATCAGCCACAGTTTTCTTTCCTGCCTAATGCTATACCTGATACCAGGAAACAACAGTACAAAAAGGCAAAACCAATAGAATTGTGTCAAATAAACTAGGTTTTTTTTTTTTTACTTCCTTAGGAGCAGTGAAGTAAACAGACTTTATTATGGCAGTTTTTTAGGAAGGGCAGAGAAAGTGGGAGAGAGAGAGAAAGAGAGAGAGAGAGAGAGAGAGAGAGAGAGAGAGAGTACAGATCTCAAGAGGGGAGATGCAGGCGACATATGTGCTCAGCCCTGCGGACCCAAGCAGCACACGGGCTCAGGCAGCATATGTGCCTAAACTAGGTTTCTTAACATTGTAAAGCTGGTAAATTAGCAGATTCAGAATATTGAGACATCTAGTTTATTTGCATCGTGACAGAATAAAACCATTGTAGTTTCACATCACTTTTTTTATTTTTTTGGGTCACACCCAGCAATACTCAGGGGTTTCTCCTGACTCTGCACTCAGGAATTACTCCTGGCTATGCTCGGGGACCATATGGGATGCTGGGGATCAAACCCGGGCCGGCACAGGCTGGCGCATGCAAGGCCCTACCCGCTGGACTATCGCTCCGGTCCCAGTTTCGCATCACTTTAGAAGTAACCACAAAGATACTTGCAGTCTAAAGATTCACCAATGTGAGTGTCTGAGATTCTTCAGTTCAAAATGACTAGGAGGCTTATCAGAAATGGGAGAAGGATTAGCGCTGTTCTCTTCATTTGGAAGGCCCATTGTTCAGCTCGTACTATAATGGTGACAGTCCTGGGTTTGATCATGTCTGATATTGATATATAGTTTATTTTCAGTGGAACATGTTCTGTTTTTTCTTTTATTTTTTGGGGGTCACACTCGGCAATGCTCAGGGTTACTCGTGGCTCTACACTCAGGAACTACTGGCGTTGTGGGGCATGTTCTAAATTAATATTTTGTTAATGCTAATGAGTAATATGTTGAGAAAATTAAACTAGAGAAATAAATTATGCTAGAGGTCAGAGTTCTGCACTTTTGTTCTTACACTGACACAAAGTATCTAACCTTGGTTAGAATATTCAGCATTTATGATGCAGTTTTCTCCCTTACATCAGGAAGTTACTTACACCTGGTTATTCCCAGTGAATGGGGTCCTGCCTCCAATGACTTGCAATCATTAGAAAGTGCAAAATGACCCATGGTTTTCATCCAGGAGCCAGAAGTGGCTGCTACAACAATTCTATTCAGCAAGAAGTGCTCTTTATGAACTTTTTTACTTTGATTGCATTCCTTTTTCATCCATGGGCCTCCATTTTCCACATCCAGACTTCCCCCTCATCAGAACTCCACCCAGCAGACCAGCCTATCACAGCCTGGCTCATCGAGATCCACCCTGCAGCAGTCTTTTTTTAAATCCTGATCCAGAGACTCACAGATATGGGGCAGAGCTGCTACTAGCTCTCCCTGTGCCCAGCCGCTCACGAGGTACCCAGGCGAGATGGCGGGTTCTAGCCCTGGCCCGCCACCCCAGCAGAGCCCTTGGGCTCTACTTGCATGGGACAGGACTTATGGAGATGTTACTGGTGCCCGCTCGAGCAAATTGATGATGAACGGGAAGACAGTGATACAGTGATACCTGTTATTTAAAGTTTTATTAACCCTGTCAATTGTTATTGGCACACTATTCCCTTCTCTATCTTACCTAACCTCAACCACAGTGTTTAAATAGAAGGACAGAGAAGAAAGAAATAAAGGTGAAAAGAAGAGAATGAGATGTAATGGTAAGCAGGCATCAGGGCCTCAGCTATACTGGTGACATGGTGAGTGTACAGGCATATGTCCAAAACAAAGCCTGAACAACACTGAAGACATGAGATCTAATCTGCCACCACTGAAACTTTGTAATGTGTTTGTCAGGTCGGCAGGTGGGGATAGGATGGGGTTTGCGGTGGGAGGAAATATGGAAACACTGGTGGAGGGAACTGACGCTGCTGTGGTATTGATGTTGAAACAGCATATGCCTAAAAGGTGACTACAAATAACACTGAAAATCACAGTTCTTTATTTAAAAAATGAAGAGAAAAAAGTGTGCATTTAAATTCCACAGTGCTCCAAGGTCAGGTCAAGAAAAGGGAATTTCTACAATTATTACCTAAAACTTATATTATATATACATATGTATGTATATCTCTATCTCTATCTCTATCTCTATCTCTATCTCTATCTCTATCTCTATCTCTATCTCTATCTCTATCTCTATCTCTATCTCATCTATCTCTTTATCTATCTCTATCTCTATCTCTATCTCTATCTCTATCTCTATCTCTATCTCTATCTCTATCTCTATCTCTATATCTATATCTATATCTATATCTATCTCTATCTCTATATCTATATCTTCTGCCCATAGAGGTGTTGCAGGTGTGGCTGCGGTGCCCGGCTGCATCAGCAGGTGGCAGACAGGAGACAGGCTTGCCTACACCCAGGGCACTGCCCCGTGGGCCCTGGATGGTTGATGGTCTGACATAGAAAAAGTCTGGGCCCCTGGGATAAACCCAGAGCCACAGAAGAGCCTGGCAAGCTTCCTGTGATGTATTTGATATGCCAAAAACAGTAACAATAATGGACCTCATTCCCAACAAATGGAGATGTTACTGGCGCCTGCTCGAGCAAATCGATGAACAATGGGAAGAAAGTGAAAGTGAAAGTTATATCTATAGCTATATCTATATCTATATCTATATCTATCTCTATCTCTATCTCTATCTCTATCTCTATCTCTATCTCTATCTCTATCTCTATCTATATCTATATCTATATCTATATCATCTATATTTATATCTATATCTATACCTAGACCTAGATCTAGATCTAGATCTATATCATCTATCTATCTCTATCTCTATCTCTATCATCAATATCTGTATCATCTATATCCATATCTATATCTCCTGTTTAAAAGGCCCAAAAGTAACATGCTGATGACAAAGCAAAAGAGAGGGGTAGCTTGTCATTACAGCAGCATTATAAACAATAGGCTCCATCCCTAAAAGAAAATTAAAATCTAAAGTGAGCGACCTGCTGATGAGGTTAAGAGAGTCTCTTGCTCACTAACCCACAGATGATCCACAATGTCCTCCCCATCTCACTCAAACTGCTTTTCGCGTTATCTCTGACACTGACTGCCTTTGCTAATAAGATTACTGCTGTGTTGCATTTCTATGCACTGTTTTTGCTTTATTACAAGTTTGCACAATAGAGCCTATATACAGAGGCACTCATTAAGGCACTTGGGATTCATATGCTGGAAAGAAAACCTTTTTTATTTAATAAAAGGTCAGATGGAACATGGTCACCAAGGTGACCAAGGCTATTGTAATATAGAAGCTGGTTATAGAGAAGACTACAAAATGAGCACAATCACCGCTTTGTAACTGATGAACAAAACAAGCTAGTGTAGATAAATGGCAAGATTGCTCCAGTCTCCTTTCATTCACCACTAGAGCGGGATAAAAAGGCAGAGTTCTGTTCTGCACTACCTCACAAAGTACACTTTCATATTAAACTAAGTCTGTATGACCAAAGTCAGTGAGAAATACTTGTGTATGATTGAATAAAATAAAATTGAAGAGAAGAATATTATTGAATAAAATAAAATGGGAAAGAAGAATATTCACCTCCAGCTAGCCTTGATGACTAACTTATCATCAAGATAACATAATTTATCTTGATGATAAGATAAATAACCTTATGCCCATACTTTCAGTTAGAGGTCAGCAGAGAATCCTTCAATTTTATAATCTGGGTTGATGATAACTGAGTCAACAGTGGAAAATAATTGTCTCTAAACCAGGTCAAAGTATTAAAGTAGCCCCTATCCATATATATATATATATATATATATATATATATATATATATATATATATAATGGCAGAATTCTCCTTCAGAAAGTTAACAACTAGAAAATATACAGTACAGAGTTATGTTCTTTGGCCTTGCACACAAAACACTCATCATGGCCCTTCTCTTATCCTGCTTCTAGACTGCCCCAACCCCTATATATTCATTAAAGTCTCTCTCATGTAGATGTTGGTTCCTTCACTACTACTGAAAAGTGGTGAAAAAGTCAAGGTGAAACTTGGAGTGATGACTTGAAGGTGATACATTCACAGACTTCCATCCAGACAATTCTTCCTTAAAACATTCCCATACAATTCGATCTGTTCCTATCTAGTCTAAGAATTCCTATTCCACAATGACATACTGCTGAAAAAAAAATGGAGTTTCAGGACGTTGATCCTGACTTAACTTTTTGAGACAGCAGTCTCATTATTTTGTGTAAATTCAGGGTTTCCCAATGCAATTTCAGAAACCTATCACAAATAAGTATACTCAAATTTAATATTAATTATCACCTATGTTTTAACACAGTAGACTATAACGTTAATAGAAGTAATTAGAAAGAAAAAACTTCAGATGTGTGAGAAATATTATTAATGGGGACAACTATGACTTCTTTTCTTGAAAATACTAATTTAAGGCAAAATAGATACATACATATTTTAAAAGTGGAAAAAAGAAAAGAAAAATGATCCTAGTGTTTACAAGTTTTAAAATACTCCCTACCTATCAAACAACAGTAATTGGGTGCTAGTCACTAAACCATGGGAAAAAAAGTAGACTAAATAAAAATAATTAGGTTTAGATGCAAATACAATAACTCAAAGCAAAGTCAATAATGCACTAAGGAATCTACTTCACTCGAATAACTATCATCACATATAGGTAATTTCTGAATTAGTAATAAGCTCTTTAAATTACCATTCATTTAAGAAAGCTTAATAAAGATATGGGCCAGACAATAAAAAGAGGGGTTGTAGAGAAAGTACAGATTTGTACTCATCAATACACTGGCTCTGTTCTTCACACACTACCTGTCAGAATGCAAGGTGCCCTCCTAATGGAAAACCAGCAAGACAGTTCTACTATTGAAGAAGGAGACGTTCACAACATTGGCAACAATTGCCCCATCTACATGTTGTCCGTCATCTACAAGCTGTTCACTAGAGTCATCCTGAACAGGATTGGCAGAACATTAGATGAAGGACAACCATGCTAGCAAGATGGCTTCCAAAAAGGATCCAGCACAATCAACCATATCCACATGTAACCAAGCTCATGAGGTTGTAGGGAGTTCAAGATGCTGCTCTGTCTATGTTCATTGATTTAAAAAAAAGCCTTGGATTCTGTTGAGATCGAAACAGTCGTCGAAGCCCTAGCCAAACAGTGTGTTCAACCCCAATACATCAAGAACCTTCGTGAGCTGTAATACGGATTCATCACCAGGATCTTACCATTCTACAAGGAATTGTACATTGATGTTAAAAAAGGAGTTCATCAGGGTGATACCATTTCACCAAAACTCTTCATTTCCATCCTCAATAACATCATGTGACAATTAGAATGGGAAGGAATGGGAGTGAAGTTAGAGGGTCGGCAACTACACCACCTCTGCTTCGCTGATGACATCATTCTAATAACACCAAACTTTAGCCAAGTGGCACAAATGCTGGCTGACTTTGACCGAGAATGTGGAAAGATAGGTCTACAACAACTGAATCTCAACAAAACTATGGTTATGAAAAATGAATTAGATCCAGAAGCCCCATTCACTCTCAATGGAACAAACATCTGTGAATGCAGCAGTTATGTGTACCTAGGTCAGGAAGTCAACATGATGAATGACCTAAAACCTGAGCTGCGCAGATGGAAGAGAGCGGCATATAATGCCTTCAAGAACATCGAAAAAATAGCTAAAAAGAAAAGGAACCTCTGGCTCTGCTCACATCTTTTTTGACTCCACCGTTCTCCTGCATTAACATAGGTCTCAGAGACCTGGGCCCTACAAAAGCAGGATGAGAATGCTATTCGGGTCTCCCAAAGAGGAATTGAAAGAGCTATGTTTGGGATATCATGCCTTACTCAAGTGAGAGAAGGAATCTGGAGTTCCGACCTCCATCAACGTTCCAAGGTCAGGGATGCTTTTTTGTTTGCCAAGGCATCGAAAATCAGATGGGCTGGACATATAATGCCATTTGGAGACAACCGCTGGACTAGAGCCGTTACTGACTGGATCCCAAAGTATGTCAAAAGATCAAATGGATGCCCACCTACAAGATGGTCAACTTCTTCATCAAGACCCTGAATGAACGGTTTGAGGCTCTTGGTATTCCTGAAGCAAGCAGATGCCTTTGGGCTACACTGGCATGTGATTGGGTCAAATGGAAATGTTACTGGCGCCAGCTCGAGGAAATCAATGTACAACGGGATGTCAAGTGATTAAGTGAAGAGAAAGTATAGAAGTTAGAGACTTTGAAAGCACACAGCCTAACTGAATTCTATCCACAGCACCAATCTGGTCACAAAGCCTAATAAGGTGTGTACCTAACGTCAGAGATAGGAGTAAGCTCTTAGCACCACCAAATGTGTTCTAAACTTTCCCTAAAATATACATACATATATAGGAAATAAAAAATAATCAATAGAAATACACTTTGATTCTAGAACTGGAACTCAATAAAAATAATATAATATAAATCACTGAGGAATCAGGAGCTAGTTTTAAGAACTGTAGCACATGTTTAAATGCAAGTGCATGGGCTCAGTCACTGGACCTTACATTTCTCATAAACTGGCAGGTGAGACCTAAACACTATCAGGTGTAAGACCCATTAATAAATAAATACATAAATAAATGAATGAACAAATAAATAGTAAATAAATACAGCATTAAATGACATTGTTGCTTTTCCTAGCTAATGATCATTAGCGTGAATTTAATATATAGCTATTTGTTTCAATAATTTAATGTAATTAATGAATTTCAATTTTACTTCCTCTGCAAGTGTCAGAAATCAAATCCAGGATTCATGGTGACAAATGCTCTGTCACTGAGTTGTATGTCTAACCTTCAGTTATTTACTTTGGAAATTGAAATGCAAAATCTAGATAAATTAAAACATATATTGGAAAATGAAAGAGACAAAATTTTTATTTTGAACAAAAATTCTAAATTAATGAAGGCTAAAAATTATACAATTAAAAATAACTCATGGTTAGAAACTCCAATGTACTGAGTGTTCGCACACCTGTTTAAACCAAGTTCTATATATTTTTAACATATAGCAGTTTTACTAAAAATATAGTGTTTTACAGAAATTTCTCCAAATATACTCTATAAGAATAGCTGAAAAATTTAAATGCAAGTGAATTATTTGCCAAGTAGTTGAAGGATAACACTCCTAAGGTCATGGTTTAATTTTAGGTTTACAAAGGTAATTTAAGAATTCACATATTATTATTAATCAGTACAGTATTTGATCATTTACCAAAGTTAACAATTTTCATTTTCTGAAAGATACATTTAAATTTTCTAAAATATAAATTAAATTTCACTAAACTCAATGTTTTAATTTTACATGTATTTTATTTATATGAAACATTTTAACTATAGGCCATTTAAATTATATGATATATTTACAGATTGTTTCATTTTTTCTCTATTCTAATCATCATCTTTTATAGGTAGTAAATTGCTGTTGGCCTATAATTAAAAATAAAACAAGTTACTAACTACTACATTCCACTTCACTTTGACACTGGTCATCCTGAAAAGTGTTTCTTCATAGGAACTATCAAAAGAGGAATGGATTTAAGTAATCTGACTGCCCAAAATAAATTAAAAAGAATACTAAGTAAATAATTCTGCTGTATAAGAAGCTAATGCTGTTTTATAAAACATTTTTCACTTAGCACAACTGAGTGATATTTATTTTCAAAAAGTAAGTGTAAATCACATACTTTCAGGATAGATTGCTTTTGAAGTCAAATAAGAACTTGAAGCTTTAGGCTTCACATATAATAAATAGTAAAGATCATTAATGTGGATTATTCAATTTCTAGAAGTCAGATCTGTGTAGCCTAGCAGGGTAAGACAGAACCTATTGTTCTAGATGGAGACAAATATGTAGGTTTCTGTCCATGAGCACTGGCATTTACAGGAGGATTTATCTGATTTTTAATGTCCTAGACTTATATTCAATATATATGATAACAAGAATCTTACGCAAAGGCTCAGAATGAAGTCTCGGCATACACCTTGAGGATATAACCAAATTTACCAAAGAAGAAAAGTATACTTTCATGGCCATTTGGATTCTAAATATATGAGCCATATTTACTTTGAAAGAAAGAAAAGTATTAATTCATGAAGCAGAAAAACATGGCAATTGATACATAAACTGAGAGATAATGCATTTTAAAAAATTAGTAAGTCACCCTAAGAGGACATTTCTTTTATTTTTAATTTGGAAATATATGCACTAAATTTTATGTTTGGATTTATGAGATTTATCATAACTGTTAAAAATATGATTCAGATCATTAAATGTAATCATTTTCAACATAAAGGAAATAATTCTCACTAAATTTCATGAAACATACATTTTTCTTTGAAAAATTAATTTTTTTACTTTCAATTTTGAAAGCTTTCAATTTTTCCCTTTTTAATGTCTATATTACTATTAATCTTCTCGTGATAGCAACTTGCTTTCTTTCAGCCAGTAAAATATTGGTTTTGTAAGGATAGATTCACACTGTCCATTATGTTCTATATAGACTGCAAGAATTTAGTTGTTTCTGCCACAAGAGTATTATTGTATTTCGTATAATAATATATTGTTGCAGGACTCCTCTAAGAGCATCTGCCCTAGATTGCCTCCTGCAGGTCACTTCATAGATAGGGGGTAGTCTAAATGTGGCAGTCTTATCTGACCATGTATTCTATACTGGCTGGTATAAATATTCTCTCATGCTACCACAATCATCGTGCGACTAGCTAGATCTTACCAGCATATTTGCCTGGCCACATTGGATCTCTAAGTAATTAGACCAGAGAGAAATGCTGTTTGCCTCCAAGCAAGCAAGCATGGCTCCCTGATAACTCAAAGACAACTAAAATACAAAACTACTAGACTCTTGTGAAGGCTTGGAGAAATATTTAACTGACATTAGTATTAGTCTTTGGTACAGAGACTTGCCATCTCAGAAACTCCCTTCTCTACCCTATAAAGGCATTTCCAGGTAGATCTTGGCTCATAACATTAGCATATAATAGGGCCTAGGTGAGTTTCTGGAAGAAATTACCTAAGGCATTTAACCTTTCCTGCTTCCCATAATAGTGGGAGGTCTAAGTTGCAGGGGTATAAAACCAGCCTGCTTCCTCTCTCTCCTCCTCTTTTTTTTTTTGCCATTTTGGCTTCCCTTGGCATTTTGTTTCTCTGTTGGGCCTCAACACGTGATGGCAGCCATCTTGGCCTACACCTGGCTGGGGCCTAGCTGGGAACCCAGAGTCCAGAAGTTTTCCCTGCTCTTGGATTGTATATTGGAACCTGTGATAAGTAAAGCCTTTTAAAACTGCATTGGATTCCTGAGTCTTCATCCATTCCCTGCCGGCTTCAGAGTAGAAGGGAACTAGCTTCCCGGCACTGTTGGGGACCCGAGCAGTGACCCGACAATATATAAATAATAAAATAGAATAATAAAAAGGTATTTTATTTTACAGAATATCACACATTTAACCTACCTCATTAAAGAGGAGGTGGAAATCAAATAACAGAAGAGGATCAATAAAATTACTTAAAATATCTAATAGATTAGACTCAACTGATATATATCTTCTTTTCCAATTAAGGTATGTTTGGTAGATAAAACACATTCAAAATCCTCTATGGATTTTTTGTTGGCAATAAGGTAAGGTACTCATTATGTGGGGTAGTTTTTGATTTAAAGATGTTCCTCATCTCAAGGCTGTGCACAAAAATATGTTATTTAATAGAGTATGCATAGATCAAGGAGATCTTATATAGACTCATCAGCTGATGAATGTTCTGCTCATTTCTCTTGTTGGGTATTAAATTCATGACATGCAGAAACTGATGATGAAACTAGAGTTTCTGATCCCACAGTTAAAGTCCTGAACACTATGATGAACAGGAAATAGCTCTCAATAGTAGATCTGGATGCTCTCTCATCTACCCTTAACCTCATCATATTTCATTGGGCCAGTTTCAGCACTTTGTTCAAAAAACTCCGTGACCATGGCTAGACTCATACACAGGGATATGGAAACAACCACACTTCTTCAATAAATAAACATTCTCTGTATGGTTAAGTAATAAGATAATGGAAAACAGTCTTTAATGGTATTTATATTCTCAAGGATTCAGCTAGATTTGTAGTTTGACAGGTAAACATAGGAAAAGCAAAAGGCAGCATATCAGCAATTTTCTGCCTAGACTGACAAAGTGTCTTTCTCTCAGGAAGAGAGCGGCATGTGTAGGTATAAATTAGGCTGTGTGTAGCCAGATAAGGATGGAATAAATATAGCCAAACATTAGGCTTTCAATGGAGTTTCTATGACAAAGTCCATGATTTGCTGCTGGCTTGCGCTGAGCATCACCCATAGGCAAGCTTGACAGAAAGTGATCAGTGGCAAATCATAAACTCAAAGAGGAGTGCTGTGAGCCTCTCACAGAAGCATTGTCAGTTTTGCCACAATACTTTTGGATAATTTCCATAAACATCAGACATTTTAACTCCACACACACTGATTTCTCAAGTACATTAGTAAATCTTTCACAAAATATAATTTTTCTATAGGTGTTGATATTTTCACTGAAATGCACTAATATGAATGCATTCACTTGTAATGATTAATAATAAAATCAATACTTTAAGATAGCAAGACAAAAGCAGAAATATATCTATGTCTTGTAGATGAACAGATGATAAGTACTGCAACCATAGAAAGCCCACATACAATTACGGTCTGATTGAACAATGTTGGCATAAAAATCACTTGAGAGGATTGACTCATTTAAGGAAATTTAATCTCTTTGAATTCATTTAACTGAAAAACATCATTCTTTAAAATGTGAATATATCAAGTACCATAATAAATCTGTGAACTGTCAGCTTATATTTTATTTCATAATGCCAGTCCTATAACACAACAAAAGGAATCACAAATAAAGTTTTATTGTGCAGAGGAAAGACAAAAGAAGCTAAATTTGAAAAGCACAGTTATATTTTCAAGTACTTTCATTGAATATGGCTAGAGATCATCAATCTAAAGAAAAATTTTTGATAAACAATAGAATGTATAGCATCATGCAAGGTGTTGGAATTGCTTGATATATATCTGAGGGAAATGTGTGAAGTAAAATTAATACATTTGTGGGTCATTTTTTAGAGGTCATGAAAATTGTAAATACCAAACATCAAAGTAAACATGTGATTAGCATTTCTCTGAAGGATTTTATTCTGACCTCAATTCCCAGCTATTTGAGCATTTCTAAAATAATTTGAAAATATAGTCTGACCATCTTGTAGGTGGGCGGCCACGTGATCTTTTGACATCCCGTGGGATCCAGTCGGTAATGGCTCTAGTCCAGCGGTTGTCTCCGAATCCCATTACATGACCAGCCCATCTGATTTTCGATGTATTGGCAAACGAGACAGCATCCCTGATTCTGGAATAGCGATGGAGGTCAGAACTCTGTATTCCTTCTCTCACTTGAGTGAGGCGTGATATTCCAAGCATAGCTCTTTTGATTCCTCTCTGGGAGACCCGAATAGCATTCTCATCCTGCTTTTGTAGGGCTCAGGTCTCTGAGGCTTATGTTAATGCAGGGAGAATGGTGGAGTCAAAGAGATGTGCCCGGAGCCGGAGGTTCTTTGTCCTTTTAGCTATTTCTTTGATGCTCTTGTAATGCGATTTGGAGATGCCTGCTGGACTAGAGCTATTACTGACTGGATCCCACGGGATGTCAAAAGATCATGTGGCTGCCCACCTACAAGATGGTCAGACTTCTTCGTCAAACCCTGAATGAATAGTTTGAGGCTCTTCGTATTCCTGAAGCAATCAGACGGCACGGGCTACATTGGCACGTGATAGGTTCAAATGGAAATGTTACTGGCCCCTGCTCGAGCAAATGGATGAATAATGGGATGTCAAGCGATCAAGCGATCAAGTGATATATTTCAAAGCAGCTATAACTCAACTTAAGAGACAACAATGAGGGGCCAGAGTTTGATCCCAGGCATCCCATATGGTCGCCTGAGCACCGCCAGGAGTAATTCCTGAGTGCAGAGCCAGGAGTAACCCATGAGCGTCACCGGGTGAGACCCAAAAAGCAAAAAAAAAATTTTAAAAAAAGAGACAACAATGATAGAATTCATATATATGATCCTCCATTATACCATTCTGGGGAAAATTAATACTTTATTATTTTTAATGATTTGAAAACATTAAGAAGCATAAGAATGTATCCACAATCACTTAAAATATGATATTTAATCTTTCTGTTATTATTTGAAGCTACATACTCATTGATAAATACATTTTATAGTACATTTTACTATACATTTTATAGTAGTAATACATATTTTGTTACTCCGTCGCTATTCCAGAATCAGGGATTCTGTCTCGTTTGCCAAGGCATCGAAAATCAGATGGGCTGGACATGTAATGTGATTTGGAGACGACGCTGGAATAGAGCCGTTACAGACTAGATCCCCGGGATGTCAAAAGATCATGTGGCCGCCCACCTACAAGATGGTCAGACTTCCTTGTAAAGACCCTGAAGGAATGGTTTTGAGGCTCTTCATATTCCTGAATCAAGCAGATTCCATTGGGCTACATTGGAACGTGATAGGGTAAAATGGAAATGTTACTGGCGCCTGCTCGAGCAAATCGATAAATAAGGGATTCAAGTGATCAAGTGATCAAGTAATCAATACATACTTTGAGATCATTAGAGATTTTTGATAAATGATGATTTTATTGTGGTATTAGATTAAATTAGGACTAGTTATGCGCCAACAAAGTATTTTATATAAAAGTCTAATAAGTTCCTGTTGCAATTGTTTTACTTTAGACCTATATAGATTTCAATTGAACACTATCTGTATAGATCTCATGTGAAAGTGTTTGAAAGGGAAAACATATTCATTTAATTTTTCCTTCTGTTAACAATATTCTGTCCATTTCCAAATAATATGCATTAAAAATTTTAACTTCATTGAGTTACTACATAGAAAATTTAGATGTTTTAAAGTATATACTGTGATTTTTTTGGGGTCACACCCAGCACTCCCTGTGCCCAGCCACTCATGAGGCTCCCGGGAGGAATGGTGGGTTCTAGGCCTGGCCTGCCACTCCAGCAGAGCCTCACAACAAGCCAGACGACCCTGAACCTCCTACTCCATGGGGGCTGCCATTTTCCACATTCGGACTTCCCTCTCATCACAATTCCACCCAGCAGACCAGACTATCACAGCCTGGATCAATCGCCACCCACCCTGAAGCAGTTTTTTTTCAATCCAGCCCAGGTATGCTGAACCAGAGACTCTCAGACATGGGGCAGAGCTGCTACGTGCTCTCCCCGTGCCCAGTCGCTCATGAGGCACTCGGGAGGCATGGCGGGTTCTAGCCCTGGCCTGCCACCCCAGCAGAGCCTCACAACAAGCCAGATGACCCCCTACTCCATGGGGGGCCACCATTTTCCACATCCGGACTTTCCTCTCATCACAAATCCACCCAGCAGTCCAGACTATCACAGCCTGTCTCTCGTGGCTGCTAGCGGCCATGCAGTTTATCTATAATTGCTTTATTTAGAGGTGACTACAAGAGTATGCCACCCGCACGGCAAGCCTGGCAAGCTGCTCATGTTGTATTTGATATACCAAATACCAGTAACATTTATATTAGGTCATTCCCATGACCAAATATAATGGTTTGAGGCTCTTTATGTTCCTGGAGCTAGTGGGTGCCTTTGGGTTCTACTAGCATGAGACAGGATATATGGAGAAATTACTGGTGCCCGCTCTAGCAAATAGATGATGAACAGGAAGATAGTGATAGTGATAGTGAATTAAATTTTAATTGAAGTTTTATCTTACTATCAAAAGATACTATCTTTTGATAGTAAGATAAAACTTCAATTTGACTTTACAACCTCAGACCAATCTCATGTTGCAGCTGAATATTCACCTTTTACCAGTGTCTCCCTCTTTCCTTTACCATCACCACTGCTAATGTCTTTTCTATTGTTTCTGAGTCAATATTTTTAATTTAGAGATTCCTCATATAAGTGACAAGAGCTATTTATCTTTCTCTGCTTGATTTCAATAAATACAACACCATAAATACCTATATTTTGATAAATATTCCATTTCTTATAATAGAAAAACAGTTCATTGTATCTCTATATTTCTAATTCACTATTCTTTTATTTCTCTCTCTTTCTCACACACACATTGTGACTTGTGTGTGTCAAGACATTTAGGGATTATCATATAAATACTTTGTGTACATTCAATGTTCAGTTCTAGAGTGATGCTAACATTTCCCATAATTAATAGAGCACTAGTATATATTTATATACCACTAATTAATACAGTCATTCCATATCTGTCTTTTACCTTCTGACTAATTTCACTCAGCATGATACTCTCCATGTCCATCCATTTGCATGTAAATTTCATGACTTCATCTTTTTGACAGCTGCATAGTATTCCATTGTGTAGATGTTCCACCATTTCTTTAGCCATTTTTTTCTGTTCTTGGGTATTCATGTTGTTTCCAGATTCTGGCTATTGTGAATAGTGCTGCGATGAAAATCAAAGAGCAGATAGTGTTCCTTCTGTGTATCTTTGAATATCCAGTGAATATTCGCAGGAGTGGTATTGCTGGGTCAAATGGGAGCTCAATGCCTAGTTTTTGAAGGAATGTCCATATTATTTTCTTTTTTTTTAATTTTTTTTATTTTTACAATTACAAAGATATACAATTAAAAAGTTCATATTTGGGTTTTGGTCATACAGTGTAGCAGCACCCATCCCGCCACCAGTGCCCATCTCCCACCACCAACGTCCCCGGTTCCCTCCCCCTCCCCCAGCCCTCCTCCATGGCAGGTTCTTTATTTCTTTCCATTTCTCTCTCTTTCTCTTTTCCTTCCTCTCCAGACTATGGATTACAGAACATACATTAAAGGGTTGTCATGTGTATCCTTTTGCCTCTATTTAATGCTCAGTTCTAGGTTGGCATTAGTACCCTCACAATTGTTAGCACACTGTTCCATTTTCTGTCTTACCTAAACTCTGACTCCCACACGTTTGTGATAATTTCCACCTTTGACAGGACCTCCTGATGTATGTTTCACTTGACCTTGGATATTGGTATCATAATATGTACCTATATATTTATGTTATGCAGATAAATGCAGTCATTCTGTAACTGTCTCTCTCCTTCTGGCTAATTTCGCTCAACATAATCTTCTCCATGTCCATCCATTTGTAGGCAAATTTTATAACTTCATTTTTCCTAACAGCTGCATAGTATTCCATTGTGTAGATGTACCAAAGCTTTTTATCCAGTCATCGATTTTCGGGCACTCGGGTTGCTTCCAGATTCTGGCTATTGTGAATAATGCTGCTATGAACATAAAAGTAGGGATGGTGTTTCCGCTGCGTATTTTTGGTTTCCCAGAGTAGATTCCCAGGAGTGGTATGGCTGGGTCAAATGGGAGTTCAATTTCTAGTCTTTGGAGGAATGTCCATATTGTTTTCCAGAAAGGCTGTACCAGCCGGCATTCCCACCAACAATGGATGAGTGTCCCCTTTTCCCCACACCCACGCCAGCACTTGTTGTTCTTGTTCTTTTGAATATGTGCCAGTCTCTGTGGTGTAAAGTGGTATCTCATTGTTGTTTTGATTTGCATCTCTCTGATGATTAGTGATGATGAGCATTTTTTTCATATGTCTTTTGGCCATTCGAATTTCTTCCTTGCTGAAGTTTCTGTTCATTTCTTCTCCCCATTTTTTGATGGGGTTGTTTGTTTTCTTCTTGTAAAGTTCTACCAGTGCCTGGAATGTCCATATTATTTTCCAAAAAGGGTTGGACCAGCCGGCACTCTCACCAACAGTCGATGAGAGTCCCTCTCTCCCTGCATCCATTCCAGCACTGGCTGTTCTTGCTCTTTTGGATATGTGCCAGTCTCTGTGGTGTGAAATGATACCTCATTGTTGTTTTGATTTGCACCTCCCTGATGATTAGTGATGAAGAGCACTTTTTCATATGCCTTTTAGACTTTCGAATTTCTCCTTTTTGGAAGTTTCTGTTCATTTCTTTTCCCTTTTTTTTATGGGTTTGGCTGTTTTCTTCTTGTAAAGTTCGACCAGTGCCCGATTTATCCTGTATATTAACCCCTTATCGGATAGGAAGTAAGTGAATAATTCATATATTCTTTATCCAGTCATCCCTTTAGAGATATGTTGGTTATTTCTAGATCTTAGTGACTGAAAATAATGCCTCATTTCTCGAGAATACATTTTTTCAAGATTCTGTTTTCACTTCCTTTGGCTACATACCTGTAGAGAATATTGACATTTCCATTTTAATTGTTTTGAGGAACCTTCCCATTTCTTACATTGACTACATCACTCACATTTTCACTAAGAGTCTACAAGGGTTCCTCTTTCTCTCTATTCACAATCTCACAAATGCTTGTTATCTCTTCTTTTTGGTGGTTACCATTCTAGTAGATCTGAGTCTCCTAAGCCATGATTCTGTGGTGGAACATTGTGGGCACTTTTTTTGAGTAGTATGAAAAGTAGGGTGAATCCAAAACAATCAATTATCAAGGGACCTGAGTGGGTAGTCCCAGTGATATATTTTATGAATGGGTCAATGCTAGGACCAGACAGGATGCATTGCTGCCCAGGCTATTCAGTACTGAAGACTCCCAGGGCCATAGTCTTAATAACTCACACCCACTAGGGTCTCTCATGGAGGTGGTCAGGGATCACCAAGGTCATACCCCAAGGTGTTGGATAACCTTCAGGACTATACCTCATGATGGTTGAGGAAACATGTGGTGCTGGAGATCAAATCCTAGTTGAGCAGGACAAACTCTATAGATAATATTATTACTCAGTTTGAAAATGTGCAGGATCTGTTTTTAAAATGTTTTGTGCAACCAGAATTAAGAAAAATGTTTTTTAAAAAAATTAATTCAGTTTATATTGGCAGAATATTTTCAGACCCAGTAGTGTTTGCTAACTGACTAAATTGCTTGAAGTATATGTATAACTTTGTGGCCCTATGGGTGCAGATACTGAGATAATTTCTTTCTCAACAGAGATCTTTTCAATAATGCCTATTTATACAGTAGTAGTATGTATCTAAGCTAAAAAAAGTACACTTAAGAAATCAACTTCAGCCACGGAAGCAGCTGGATGAGACTCTCTCACCATAATAGCTGCCATCCTCACGGTCCGGACCCCACAGCCCATCAGAACCCACAGAAGAGAGATGATGATCTCAAGACCTGCTCAGAGCAGCCGAGTTCGAGCCCAAGTAGGTGGCTCTCAGAGGTGGAGATGGGCATTCCTGGAGATAGGGCTGGGGTCCCCCTTCCCCTCTCTGACCCATCACAGAGGCTTGGTGGCCCAGCCCACAAACGCCTCGGGGCTCTCGGCCATGATGCAGAGACTCAGAAGCATAGGGAGAGCTGTGATCCGGCTCTCCCCTATCTCAGCTGACCATGAGGCTCCAGGAGGCAAGATGTGCTTTGGGAGTGGGCCCATCACTTCTGTAGGGCTTCAGAAGCAGCTGGATGAGACTCGCTCACCATTATAGCCTCCATTTTCATGGTCCGGTCCCAGTACATAAAGCTAGTGGAACCAATCATGTTCTAGAATATATTACAATCTACAATGTTTAAGAAAGGGAAAGAGAAGGAGAAAGAGAGAGAGAAAGGAATAAAGAACCTGCCATGGAGGCAACTGGGGAAGGGGGAGGGAGGTGGGCACATTGGTGATGGGAGATGGGCAGGGATAGAGGGATGAGTATTGGAATACTGTAGAATCAAAATTCAAACATAAACATCTTGTAATTAAAAAAGATATCAACTTCATTTACCTCATTTTTAATATCTGTCATTTCCATTTGCATTTTCCTCACTTCTTCTATCATGTCCTCTTGTATTTTATTGATTTTGCATTCCATTGCTTCTTTAAATTCTTTATGAATCCTTAACATTTCTTTCCGAAATTCCTTATCAGAGAGGTTATACAACTCATTGATATTGCTTGGCTCATGTGGACTAGTGACTTCGCTCACAGAGCTTGATGGAATTTTTGCGTTGCTTTACCATTATGACTATTGTAGGTTGCAAATATGGGGTCTTGGGTGACTAGATAGTACAGTTAGTAGATGTCTGGTCTGTTTGCAGAGTTTGGGTGGGTAGCAAGGATGGAAAACTGGGCAGCGAAATGTAAAAAAATGAATTTGGACCTGTGTCTAACACCATGCACAAAAATCAGATCAAAATGGATTCAAGATCTCAATATCAGACTTGAATCCATAAAGTACATTGAAGAAAATATAGGAAAAACCCTCACGACATTGAAGCTAAAGGTATCTTCAAAGGTGAAACATCACTAACAAAGCAACTAGAAGAAAATATAAACATATGGGACTACATGAAACTAAAAAGCTTCTGCACCTCAAAAGAAACAGTGACTAAGATACAAAAGCAGTCCACAGAATGGGAAAGAATATTCACCCAATACCCATCTGATAAGGGGTTAATATCCAGGATACATCAGGCACTGGTAGAACTTTACAAGAAGAAAACAAACAACCCCATCAAAAAACGGGGAGAAGAAATGAACAGAAACTTCAGCAAGGAAAAAATCGAATGGCCAAAAAACATGAAAAAATGCTCATCATCACTAATCATCAGAGAGATGCAAATCAAAACAACAATGAGATACCACTTTATACCACAGAGACTGGCACATATTCAAAAGAGCAAGAACAACAAGTGCTGGCGTGGATGTGGGGAAAAGGGGACACTCATCCATTGTTGGTGGGAATGCCGGCTGGTACAGCCTTTCTGGAAAACAATATGAACATTCCTCCAAAGACTAGAAATTGAACTCCCATTTGACCCAGCCATACCACTCCTGGGAATCTACTCTGGGAAACCAAAAACATGCAGCGGAAACACCATCCCTACTTTTATGTTCATAGCAGCATTATTCACAATAGCCAGAATCTGGAAGCAACCAGAGTGCCCGAAAATCGATGACTGAATAAAGAAGCTTTGGTACATCTACACAATGGAATACTATGCAGCTGTTAGGAAAAATGAAGTCATAAAATTTGCCTATAAATGGATGGACATGGAGAAGATTATGTTGAGCGAAATTAGCCAGAAGGAGAGAGACAGATACAGAATGACTGCATTTATTTGCATGGCATAAATATATATGTACATATTATGATACCAATATCCAAGGTCAAGTGAAACATATATCGGGAGGTCTTGTCAAAGGTGGAAATTATCACAAACGTGTGGGAGTCAGAGTTTAGGTAAGACAGAAAATGGAACAGTGTGCTAACAATTGTCGAGGGTACTAATGCCAACCTAGAACTGAGGCATTAAATAGAGGCAAAAGATACACATGACAACCCTTTAATGTATGTTCTGTAATCCATAGTCTGGAGGGGAAGGAAAAGAGAAAGAGAGAGAAATGGAAAAAATAAAGAACCTGCCATGGAGGAGGCCTGGGGAGGGGGAGGGAACCGGGAGCGTTGGTGGTGGGAGATGGGCACTGGTGGTGGGATGGGTGCTGGAACACTGTACGACCAAAACCCAAATATGAAATTTTTAATTGTATATCTTTGTAATTGTAAAAATAAAAAATTATAAAAAAAGATATCAACTTTATAAACTTAAAATAATTCCTAATACATAAGGGGGGAAAATAACAAAATTAGCAATTTATTACAAGAATTACAATAGATTAATCCATTTCTTATGTCATAAAAATGCTGAAAATAATTAAACTGTACTTTTATGTAAGGAGACATTTAAACATTTAACCCCTGTACTATCTCTCCAGCACCAATAGCCATAGAGCCATGTGTATCACTACAGAAATTTTCTTAGTAAACAGAATTATTGGATCTGTCTGTAAAATTCTTTTGAGTGAAATGAGTCAGAAGTAAATGGAGAAACATAAAATGATTTGACTCATCTGTAGTATATTAGAAAAAAACTCAGCCTGTGACTAATACCTAAGGATAGTGTAAACAGGTGCCAGGAGGAATGGTCCATGGCTGGAATGCTGGTGGGAGGAGGGCAGCTTGGATAAAGAAGGAACCAGTATGCCAATGATAGATGTAAATGATTACTCTGGGAAAGAACTGGTGCTGAAAGCAGGTAAAGAGATAAACAAGATAACCTTTCAGCACCTGTTTTGCTAGCCATAAACCAAAAATGGAGAGAGAGAGAGAGAGAGAGAGAAAGAGAGAGAGAGAGAAACAGAGACAAAGACAGAGAGAAAGAAGAAAGTGCCTGCCACAGAGATAGGCTGGGAGGAGGGGAATGAGAGAAAAATTAGGGACACTGGTGGTGGGAAATGTACATGTGAAGGGATAAGTGATAGAATATTGTATTACTGAAATCCAGTCATGAACAACATTGTATCTCATGGTGATTCAATTAAATATAAATAAATATTTACTCAATTAAAAATGTTAAAAATAAAACTTCTGTCACATAAACAATGTATTAGTTCAAAATGTAATCATTCTTAATTTTGGGTGTAATCATCCTTAATTTCAAAAAATTGGGGAGATAGTTTTCAAAAAAATTGGGGAGGGAACAGTGGGATAATGGTGTAGGGACGTTGACACTTTGATGGACAGTTGGTGCTGGATTGATTCATGTAAAAAACTCTAATCAGTCACTGTATAGCAAACCACAAAATACAGTGCCTGAAATAGAAGTTTAAAGTTAACTATAAATTGAAACTGATTATATATTTTATAAAAGTAAGAATATTTTCTCCAGGATTTGTCCTGCTACAAAATTTAGTATAATTCTTTAGTATTCTCACCTAGAAAATGCAAGTAGTTATAGCACCAGGCAGTTAAGAATTTTGGAAATTAAGAAGTAAATAAAGTAATTTATTTGTACTATCTGGGGCCAGAGGGATGGTGCCCAGTAGGGCACTTTTCCTCACATGTGGCGTACATTTGTTTGATCCCAGAACCACCTATGGCTTGCTAAGCACCACCAGGAATGGTCAATGAGCACAGTCCAGGAATAAGCACTGAGCTTACTGGGTGTGGCCCCAAAATCAAACACCAACAAAAACCAAACTCATGTAAAGTATTAGCAAACAGATATTAGACATATAAAGTACTAAATAGCATTAGAGTTAAAATCATGGCAGACTTTATATAGTTCTTCTTTGTGTATACCACTCAAAAGGTATCTGTTAATTTTTGTCGTTACTATTCTTAGAAAACTATAGATTGACAAGAAAAAAAAACAGTTTTTTGCGCTTTCTGGAAAACTAGTTTATGTTTAATTATGATAATAATTCAACAAAAAAACTAATGTGGGCAAGACAAACAAATTATCCAGTCAAGAAGCCAAAGTAAAATCAATTTACTGAGAGGAGACTGGTGACGAGTAATATTATTAATAATTATTAATATTAGTCTAGTCATTTGCTTTCACTTGACTTCTCATTTTTTGTTCATATATAAATATTTCATAGATTAAATGTTGTTATCTATAAATCTCTTACTGAGTCAGTATCAGATTTAGATGTAGCTGCTATCAATTTCTCATCTGTACCTACTGTGATCATTTTTGTGTTCTTTCAAGTAATTTGTTAATTCAAGGTACAGAGTTGTTCCAACTATTTAGAAAATACATTAGGCAGCCATACATAATACATCAAGTTGAAATAGCTTGCATAAAACCTCATAAGAATTCCTTTGGAAAAGCCTAAAGACTTGAATTTGGGTTCTAACTGTCACTAAATCTCAAAATTTCAAACTAGGCACTTAAACTGCCCTCAAAATGTCCCTTCAAACTGTTACAGGGGCCAGAGAGATAATATAGTGTGTAGGACATTCATCCTACACACTACAAACTACGTGGCCAACTGGAGTTTGACCCTTGGCATCTCACCCTGAGCCAACCAGGCATGATTCCCAAGTACAGTACTGGGAGTAACCCTTGAACACTGCTGGATTACTCAAGGTTTACTCAAGGGTTACTCAAAGGGTTACTAAAGGGTCTCAAAGGTTACTTCTCCGGCGCCCTCCGCTGCCCCTGCAAATGTGTGAGACTTCAAGATATCTATGATTATTTTCAATTCTAAAATTTTATTTTGGTTGAAGAAAAAATGAATTTGAGAATTAAATAATTTTTACTTTAAAATTTTTGTCATATTCAGGAAAAGATAATTTCTAGTTATATTGGCAGCGAAGTAATTTGGAAATTATGGTTCCAATAAAAACTTACTCTGTATTTAGAAGAAAAAACACAGGATACACTAGTATAAGCAAACATATTTTACAAACTTTCTTTATTTTGTGGAATATCAAATTATTTCACAATTCAATTAAAACATTGAAGAATCAGAAATAAAACCCACTTACTGTCATCATTATTACTTAGTGGTTTTTTTTTTTTTCATATTTTTGTGACCACACTGACATACCAGTTTATTTTCATTTTTGGTAACAAATTTGTCTCATTTTACTAGCCTTGATTCAATCTAGGTCACTTATAATTTCTACTTCATTGGTGATACTTTTAACTAATTACTATTTTTCATGTATTTAGATCATATTTTATATCATTTAGGAATAACAGAAAATTAATTTTAAGTATATAAAAATACAAAATTTGATAACTTTTTTCATACTTTTTGAAGTCATTGTCAGAATAAAGAGACATTGTCATTATTCTGAAATTTTCTTTGTGCTACTCTTTATTATTTCATTAATTAACTTAGATTTGGGGGCCACTCCTGTTGGTGCTCAGGGATTTCAGGGATCATCACCCTTGGTGGGTTTTAGGGACCATATGGTATCCTGGAGACTTAGTTTGGGCTTGTTCTGTGCAAGGCAGATACTATCTCTCCAGCCCTTGTGCTACTTTTTAATTCATGTCCCCAACCAACCCAGCTCCTATAGGCTCTAGTACTAACCACAAAACTGCTCTACATATAATTTTCTTAGAATTTTCTTGAGTTTTATATAATTGGACTATTATAGTTAGTAGACCTTTACTTACTACAGACTTCCATTATATATTATTTTAGCATTCATCCATATATTACTAATAGATTCAATTATTAATATTTGAGTCCATTAGTCATTAATGACATTTTAATATATAATAATTTCTTATCATTCACCTGAAAATGAACATTTAAATTATATATAGTTTTTTAAAATTTATTATAAGATGTTATGGGATATATAAATAGGCAAACTTTAATTCATTGAGATATTTGCATTCTAATATCTACTGTAGTGTTATTAATAGTAGCCAAATTCTGAAAACGACCTAAATGCCCAAGACCAGATGGTGTATAAAGACACTATGGTATATAGAACAATGAAATACAACTAGCTTGTCACTTGTCTTCCCATTGTTCATCAATTTGCTCGAGCAGGCACCAGTAACATCTCCATACGTCCTGTCACAAGCAACTGTAGCCCAAGGGCATCTGCTCACTTCAGGAACACGAAGAGCCTCAAACCATTCCTTCAGAATGACCAGCCCCTGTTTAAGTCCAACAAAGCTCCAAGGGTTTGCTCACACGTGAAGGGGGAGGGCCACGCTGGCTGGACTTTGGGCTCCTCCTCCCATTCCTCCACCTTCATGTCCAAGGGTACAACCCTGGAAGAGACATGCTAGACAGACCCACAACTCCGCCGGTGTGCGGCTGCTCTGGGGCTGCATGACAGAATTGTATAGTACTGGAAGTTAGGACTAGGTCTTTTCCAAGTCCAGGATCTTTCACATTTATACACTGTATACAGTTCTAGGCAGGTTCTAGCCATGGCCCGTCATCCCAGTGAGCCTAGCAAGAAGCCAGAGGAAATCCCGAACATGAGGTCCGCCATTCTCAACATCCAGACTCCACAGCCCCTCAGAGCTCCACCCAAGAGAAAACTGATCTCTCCCCATTTGAGATTCATCAGTAAATGCTCGAGATGAGAACCTTCTACTGAGAGTATACGACCTACACGGCAGAGCCTGGGAAGCTACCCCTGTTGTATTTGATATGCCAAAAACCAGTAGCAATTATGGAAAACTCAGCTACGCCATGCATAAAAGTCAGATCAAAATGGATTATAGATCTCAACATCAGACATGAATCTATAAAGTACATCGAAGAAAATATAGGAGAAATGCTCTACAACATAGAAACTAAAAGTATCTTTAAAGACGACACACCACTGACCAAGCAAATGGAAGCAAAGATAAACAAATGGGTCACGATCACGATCACGATCTTCCCGTTAATCATCTATTTGCTAGAGCGGGCACCAGTAATATCTCCATATGTCCTGTTTCATGCCAGTAGAGCAAAGGGCATCAGCTTGCTACAGGAACATAAAGAGCCTCAAACCATTATATTAGGTCATGGGAATGACCTAATATAATTGTTACTGGCATTTGGCATGTCAAATACAACACGAGCAGCTTGCTAGGCTTGCCGTAGCGGGAGGCATATTCTTTAAACACCTCCAAATAAAGCATTTATTGATGAACCGCGTGGCCGCTCACGGCCGCGCGAGCTGGGCTGTGATGGGCTGGTCGGCTGGGTGGAGTTCTGAAGAGAGGGAAGTCCGGATGTGGAAAATGGCGGCGCCCATGGAGTGGGTGGAGGGTCGTCTGGCTTGTTGTGAGGGTTCTGCCGGGGTGGTGAGCCAAGACTAGAACCCACCATGCCTCCCCGACTGCCTCATGAACGGCTGGGCACAGGGAGAGCAAGGAACCGCTCTGCCCCATGTCTAAGAGTCTCTGGACCTCCAAAGAGTCTCTGAACAAATGGGATCATATAAAATTGAAAAGTTTCTGCACCTCAAAAGAAATGGTGACCAAGATACAAAGACAATCCACAGAGTGGGAAAGGATATTCACCCAATACCCATCTGACAAGGGGTTAATATCCAGGATATATCAGGCACTGGTTGCCCTTCACAAGAAATACAGTCAACCCCATCAAAAAATGGGGAGAAGAAATGAACAGAAGCTTCCAAAAAGAAGAAATTCGAATGGCCAAAAGGCATATGAAAAGTGCTCTTCATCTTTAATCATCAGGGAGATGCAAGTCAAAACAACAATGAGGTACCATCTCACACCACAGACTCTGGCACACAGCCAAAACAGCAAGAACAACCGGTGCTGGCGTGGATGTGGGGAAAAGGGACTCTCATCCACTGTTGGTGGGAGTGCCAACTGGTCCAGCCCTTTTGGAAAACAATATGGGCATTCCTCCGAAAACTAGACATTTAGCTCCCATTTGATCCAGCAATAGCACTCCTGGGAATATACCCGATAGATCGAAAAACACATAGCAGAAACACTATCTGTACTTTTTTATTCATCTCTGGGCTATTCACTATAGCTAGAATCTGGAAGCAACCTAAATGCCCGAGAACAGAGGACTGGCTAAAGAAACTGTGGTTCATCTACACTATGGAATACTATGCAGCTGTCAGAAAAGATGAAATTATGAAATTTACCTGCAAATGGATGGACATGGAGACTATCATGCTGAGTGAAATTAGTCAGAAGGAAAAGGACAGATATAGAATGACTGCATTCATTAATAGGATATAAATAGATACCAGTGTTTTACTAAATGTGGGAAATGGTAATGGCAGATTAAAACTCACCATTGAATATACACAAAGAGACTTAAGTGATAAACTCTAAATATCTGCAGGGCTAGCCACAATGTGTAAAAGAAGAGGGAGAGATGCAGAGACAGAGAGAGACAGAGAGAGAAAGAGAGGAAACAGGGCTACCTGCTGTTGAGGCAGCCTGGGGGTGAGGGAGGGGTAGGGTACATTGGTGGTGGAAATGGAGAACTGGTGGAGGGATGGGTGCTGGAATACTGTATTACCAAGAACCAATTGTAAACACCTTTGTAATTATATATCTCACGGTGGTATAATAAAAAATTTAAAAAATACATAGTCTTGTTCTAAGTGGATATAAATAAAAAGTATCATGCAGAAAGAAGTCAGTCAGAGGAAGAGGAACAAATACCAAATAATCTCTGTTTTATGTGAAGCACATAGTAACACAGTCGGAGGGATAAAAAGTGGACAATTCACTTTTGTTAATACCCTCTAGTTGAAAATTGCAATGAACCACATGATTTCAACTTTCCATGTCGCTGCACAGTATTTCATTGTGTGTGTACACTTCAATTTTTTTTCCATTTCAATAATAGAAAGTATCAATGTGGGGAAAACGTTGGCCCAGGATTATACAAATGAGACTGTTTAAACAAGGGAGAAAGGTAGAAAAAGAGTAAACACTGGTGATAACTTAGTGTGCCTGATGAGGGGACTATGATACTTTTTTGGTATAAAGGTAAGGTAAATGTATGTCTCAATGCATATCCTGTTTATGTTCCAAACAGGATCGGACCACCGTCTCCTTCAGGCAAAATTCTACTTCTCACAACAGGGAGAAAAGGCTGCAAAGTTTTAGAAGAGAACTCCCAGAATAACCACCAACTGGGAACGCTTTGGCATGATTGCAGCAACATGGGAAGATACCACCATTGATGACATCGATGAAGAATACAACCCGGCTGGTTCAGCACCTCCATGATTGTGCGAAGAATGCTGAGAGAGAGAGAGAGAGAGAAAGACACAAAACGACGCCTGTCTTCAGAAATTCTGGAGCTCATCGCCAACGTGGCAAGGCGTGAGCCTCAGGACACCAAATGCTAATGTCCAAGCTTGCTAAACGGTGCAGAGAAGCGATAAAAGACCTCAAAGACAGAAGAGCAGAAATACTGGAAGATGCAGCAGAAGCCAGGAAAAGCATTCGCACCGCCTCCTGTCCTTTGCCAACTCTAACCAAGATGACTGCCCTCCGACACCCTGATGGATCTATCACATCTTCCTGAAAGGCAATGGAGAAGATTATCCAGGACTTCTACTCAAATCTCTTTGGTAGCCACATCCACCTGGCCACATACCAAATTCCACAGGATGGATATGTCATTACCAACGTTCTCCCTTCTGAAATCTGACATGCCATCTCTTTGGTAAAGAAGGGAACAGCACCAGGCCCAGACAAAGTCAGACCTAAACACCTGAAGAATCTGCTGTCGGTATTTATCAATACACTAGCTCGGCTCTTCAAATGCTACCTGTCCGAATGCAAGGTACCCTTCCAATGGAAAAACTTCAGGACAGTTCTACTGTTCAAGAAGGGAGACATTCACGACATCGGCAACTATCGCCCCATCTGCCTGTTGTCCATCATCTACAAGCTGTTTACACGAGTAATCCTGAACAGGATTGGCAGAACACTAGATGAATGACAACCATGCGAGCAAGCTGGCTTCCGGAAAGGATTCAACACAATCGACCATATCCACACAGTAACCAAGCTCATTGAGGTTTGTAGGGAGTACAAGATGCCGCTCTGTCTCATGTTCATTGATTTACAGAAAGCCTTTTATTCTGTGGGGACTGAAGAAGTCATGAAGGCCCTAGTCAAACCCAATACATCAAGATCCTTTGTGAGCTGTATTACGGATTCACCACCAGGATCTCACCATTCTACAAAGAAGTGATCATTGATGTCAAAAGAGTGGTTTGACAGGGTGATACCATTTCACGAAAACTCTTCAGCGCCACCCTCGAGAACATCATGCGACAATTAGAATGGGAAGGAATGGGAGTGAAGATAGATGGTCGGCAACTACACCACCTCTGCTTTGCTGATGACATCGTTCTAATAACACCAAACATTAGCCAAGCGGCACAAATGCTGGCTGACTTCGACCGAGAATGTGGAAAGATAGGTCTACAGCTGAATCTGAAGAAAACTATGTTTATGAAAAATGAACTATTTCCAGAGGCCCCATTCACTCTCAATGGAACAAACATCTCTGAATGCAGCAGTTATGTGTACCTAGTTTAAGAAGTCAACATGATGAACGACCTAAAACCTGAGCTGCGCAAGAGGATGAGAGTGGCATGGAATGCCTTCAAAGGCATTGAAGAAATAGCTAAAAGGACAAAGAACTTCTGACTCCGGGCACATCTCTTTGACTCCACCGTTCTCCCTGCATTAACATACGCCTGATATACCTGGGCCCTACGAAAGCAGGATGAGAATGCTATTTGGGGTCTCCCAGAGAGGAATCGAAAAGAGCTATGCTTGGAATGTCATGCCTCACTCAAGTGAGAGAAGGAATCCAGAGTCCTCACCTCCATGCTATTTCAGAATCAGGGATGTTGTCTCGTTTTCCAAGGCATCGAAAATCAGATGGGCTGGACATGTAATACGATTTGGAGACAACCGCTGGACTAGAGCCGTTATTAACTGGATCCCACGGGATGTCAAAAGATCACGTGACCGCCCACCTACAAGATGGTCAGACTTCCTTGTCAAGACCCTGAAGGAAGGGTTTGAGGCTCTTCATATTCCTGAATCAACTAGATTCCATTGGGCTACATTGATAGGGTCATTGGCACGTGATAGGGTCCAATGGAAATGTTACTGGCGCCCGCTCGAGCAAATCGATGAATAATGGGATTCAAGTGAGCAAGTAAAATGTATGTCTCAAAACTGTAGTAGCTGGTACAGTTCATTCATCTGTCCAAAGCTATAATAACTACCTCCTCTCTGCATCATAAATGTTTTTCATAAGGAAACATGATCAGAATGTGATGGGAACCATGGGTTATTGGTGTAAGGATGCTGACAATGGCGGTAGGTGCAGTGTTGGAGCATTTTATACTTGAAACTCTATTATAAACTACATTGTAAATCATATTGCCTAACTGTGAAAAACAAATGTTCAGTGATCAATGAAAATAGAACGATGTAAAATGGAGGTTGCTGAGGCCAGAAACGTAGTTTGGCAATAAATTTGATATTTAGATCCATTTCTCTGTTCTAAGAGTACATTTTGAGTGCTTTTTTTTAAATTATGTTTTTAACATGAACAATATGATTATTATTTGCAATTTTATGTAAAATTATATGTAATTGTCTCCTTGTTTTATGCTTGGGGTACATTGAACATCACACACTTGCGGACTTATCAATTTGCCAGATTTTTTAAACACTTTTAAACACTTTCTTGAAATATATTTACTATTTCTACTCCATCTCTTTTACAAGCCATATTAGTATTTAATAAACCAATATAAATTTCAGTGTAGATGCTATAGCCAACAAATTTATTTTTCACTTGTGTCATTGAGATAATTCCTATTCCTATGTCTTCAAACTCAATTTACATTTCTTTTATTGATATATATTTTCCATTGATCTCATTTATTTCATGTTCTATCTCAGATACTGTTGTTTTCATACTTCAAAATTTCATTTCTTCCTACAGCTTCTATGTATTTAGTTGGCATTATAAAATAATAGAATATAGCCACAATAAATATTTTAAATTTTTTAGTTTCTAGCTTCTGTGTTGGTCTCAATTAACTAATCCTGACAGTGCTTTTGCAATGAGAGTTTTTTCGCCTTCTGTTCATTACCTTAAATCACAATGCAAGGCATGGTAAATATATTACATTCTCAAATGTTAAACATGTAAACACTTTATAATAAATATTCCTGAGCTTTGTTCCTGGATGCACTAGTTAGTTGAAAATAGCTTAATTCTTTCAGATCTTGATTTCAATATGTATAAATATGAATAAGAGCAACTTTTAGTCTAATTCTAATTATCTCCCACCATGGAAGCAAATCCTTCTACATACTATACTTCATGCCCCATGAATTTTGATATTTTCTATTCCAGCTAGTAGAAACAGTCATTATTACTAAACCTGTGTGAGATTAAAAAAGAAAAAAAAAACAGAATCAAAATTTAAAAACAAAAACTCTTTTCTCTAATTCTTTCACCTGGTTCTTTACATTTCTTCATGTAGTTTGATTAAATGCATGTCCTAATGAATTGAATGTTGAATGTTTAAGGATATCCTATATACATCTTGGGATCTATGTCAGTACAATCACACACACACATACACATATATATATATATACAACATACACACTTATATACATACATATATACAACTCAGATTTGTAATTATATTTAAGTTACAGGTGCAGAAATTCCACTTATATAACAAAACACATATATGCTATATATAGTATATATTTATCATGTATTATATATTATAGCATATGTATATTACTATGCAAATGTATATTACTCCGTTTGCCAAGGCTTCGAAAATCAGATGGGCTGTACATGTAATGCGATTTGGAGATTACCCCTGGACTAGAGCCGTTATCTACTGGAACCCACTGGAAGTCAAAAGAATACGTGGCCACCCACCTACAAGATGGTCAGACTTCTTCATCAAGACCCTGAATGAATGATTTGAGGCTCTTCATATTCCTGAAAAGCAGATGCCATTGGGCTATATTGGCACATAATAGGGTTAAATGGAAACGTTACTGGTGCCCCGCTCAAGCAAATCGACAAATAATGGGATCTCATATACATATATTTTATATGAATGTGCACATATACGATATATGTATATGATATATTATATATATATACATATATATATATGCTTTTTGAACTCTTCCTTGAATTTCTTGAATTCTGGGAGCTTTGATAGTCCTAATCTACTTTCAATCCCATACCTCCACAATGTTCACAGAGCTCCGTTGGGCCTCTCCTCTCTTGAACTGTGACTTATAAACTATCCATGCAGAAAGCTAAAGAGCATGTAGGAATCCCTTTACTGTCATCTCTCTGAATCACTGTATTTCACTTCCTCAGATCAGATATCTTGAAACATTTTGTAATGTATATTGGCTTTTTTGTTGTTGCTATTGTTGCAAGAGGGGCTAAGCTAAATCATTCTTCTATCTTATATGAAAATAGGTGTGAACCACCATTTTTACAACAAGAAATATATGCAGATATGTACAGAATGACCACAGAAAACACCTTGAATGAATTATTTACAGTGATATTTATAGTCATGCTTCCACTTTTATGTGGAAAGATAGAAGTTCACTGTTCAACAAATCTTGTTTTATGAAGTTTGAAACAATGGTTATTTCAAAGTTCTTTCCATTTATGTTGAAACACAAATATTCAAAGAAAATAGAATAAATAATTCTATTTGAAATTGGGCTTTGTGCATCTGTACCTTAAGACAATCACAAATCTGAGTTGAAAAGGAAATCACTGAATGTTGAAAACTTTTATCTTTGTCCTTTCATATGTTCTCACATCATTTTCCAGTACTTTTTTCCTAAAAGATGTGCATCTTGGTAAACTATCAATTTCTCATGGCATTTTGATAATCTTATATTTTAATCATATATAAAAAGTCCCAGGACTCACCTAGGCCCTTTGAGATGTTAATGTTGCCAGCTAAGATCTGCCTTAGATGTACCCCTGCAGGGTTGAGTGTAGGAGTGGCTTCTGAGCTGAACTGTATCTCAGAATACAAATACAAAGGCATGCATCTGTACCAAGGAATATTCTATAGCCAGTTAAATATTTCTCCAAGACTTGTCTTTACTTCATGGGTGTTCTGTATATCAGCCTTTGAGCTATCAGAGAGCCATGTTTGCTTGCTTGCTAGGAGGCAAACAGCATTTCTCTCTGGCCTAATTACTTAAGAGATCCAATGTGGGCCAGGCAAATGTACTAGTGGAGGGGTGTGTTTTGGAACACTGTGACTAAAATCCAATCATGAACAGCTTTGTAATGGTCTGCCTTATGGTGATTCAATAAAGAATTTTTTTAAAAGATCAAGGAAGTCAATCTGATACATGTGAGAAAGAAAGAAAGAAAAAGAAAAGAAGAGGAAGGAAGGAAGGAAGGAAGGAAGGGAAGGAAGGAAGGAAGGAAGGAAGGAAGGAAGGAAGGAAGGAAGGAAGGAAGGAAGGAAGGGAAGGAAGGAAGGAAGGAAGGAAGGAAGGAAGGAAGGAAGGAAGGAAGGAAGGAAGGAAGGAAGGAAGAAAGAAAGAAAGAAAGAAAGAGAAAGAAAGAAAGAAAGAAAGAAAGAAAGAAAGAAAGAAAGAAAGAAAGAAAGAAAGAAAGAAAGAAAGAGAAAGAAAGAAAGAAAGAAAGAAAGAAAGAAAGAAAAGAAAGAAAGAATTAAAGAGAGAAAGAAAGAGAGAAAGAAAGAGAAAGAGAGAAAGAAAGAAAAGAAAGAAAGATGATGAACGGGAAGACAGTGTCTTATGGTGATTCAATAAAGAAATTTTTAAAAGATCAAGGAAGCCAATTGATACATGTGAAAAATAATAAAATAGTACAACCCAACTATGAATAACATTGTAAATTATTCTGCTTGCTGCTTTAATAATATAAAATTTATGAAAAAGGATGTGCAATGATATGTTGAACAGTTATTGTGAGAGTCAAAGAAAATAATAGATGTGGAAGTAATTCATTGATTTTGGAAGTGTTAAACAGAGTGATTTTTAATCTCATTAAGTATTTTTCTTCTAATTTAAAAATAACTAGTTCATATTTTCAAAAAGTTAGCAAATTTAAAAGGTATCATCTATACTTTGGTACTGTTTAGAGTGATATTATAGTTATAGAGTAGTAATTCTCATAAGTTTCTTTGAATCTGATGTGCTGTCAAATGATATATAGATCTACCTCCAATGTAGTTTATTAACAGACAGGTAGACTTACACACTGATGATAATGATGAGTTCGTTTAAAGCAGACACTTATATCTGTTCTATGACAGGCAAATCAGACTGCACATTTATTCAAAATCTAAGTGTTTATATAATGGTTTATAAGTTTTCAAGGCGACAATTAGGAAGCCTGCATGGCTTTGATTTGTTTACTTAATCCAACTGATTCACATGTCCTCCTTCTGAAGAGTTGGAAATCAAAGCCAGTGTCCCACAATAATAAGGGAAGTGCTTTATCACTGAGCCATATTCCTGGCCCTCTCTTTTTCTTTCAGTTTGTCCTAAAGTTTAGAAGATCCTATAAAAATATAGGTCACATGATTATTTCATATGCGTGAGAAAGATAATGTATTGTTTAATCTAAACTATATTACGAATATATTCTTTTCCATTATTTGCTTAATAGAAGCTAAACTAAAAATTGTTGAAGCTAATTTGCATTTTGCAAGGGAGTCATTAATCTGAGTTTACTATTGACTGTTCAAAATGATTAAATAGATCTTCTCTAAAATAAAGTTTATTGGCAATAGACCAGGGACTTGAAACACTTCCACGTAAATCATTTAATTTCCCTAAGAGTCACAATTTTCCTGAGGCACCATATTCTAGATTCATCTAGGTTATACATTACAGGCAGAGAAACAGAACAACTATACTTGCTTATTATGATTCCTCTCTGCATCCTAGTTTTATTATGGCTATAGATTTTCTGTTTCTATGACTTCTAGAGATATTCAAATTTAGATGTTTTAACATATTTAACAACATGCTGAGGGGCTAGAGAAACGTTC
>JAJIBD010001490.1:0-29945 GCA_021461705.1 Cryptotis parvus | reverse complement strand
TCAGCATGATAATCTCTATGTCCATCTATTTTCAGGTAAATTTCATGACTTCATCTTTTCTGACAACTGCATAGTATTCCATTGTGTAGATGTACCATAGTTTCTTTTTTTTTTTTTTTTTTGCTTTTTTGGGTCACACCCAGCAATGCTCAGGGCTACTCCTGGCTCTGCACTCAGGAATTACTCCTGGCAGTGCTCAGGGGACCATATGGGATGCCGGGATGGAACCCAGGCCGGCACAGGCCGGCCGCATGCAAGGCGAACGCCCTACCCACTGGGCTATCCCTCCATCCCCTGGTTTCTTTAGCCAGTCTTCTGTTTTCTGGCATTTGGGTTGTTTCCAGATTCTGGCTATCATGAATAGTGCTGCTATGAATATCGAAGTGAAGCTAGTGTTTCTTTTGTGTGTTTTGGGGTCTCTAGGGTATATTCCCAGGAGTGCATTCAAATTATTTGACTTAGGTCTCCCTTTATAGGCATTTCTATTACCCTAAAATTATTCAAAAACATGACTCCAGTCACCTATTCTGCAAAACTTCAGTACCTACATCTTAATTCCAGAGTTTGCTTTCAGAATCTAGAACCCAGTGAGAAGAGCAAATGCCTGCAAAACGTTCCTTCATCTCGGCTCTACTGTCGACAAAGTCAGAATCTTTCCGAGTTCTGGAGAACATTTCTCCAAATCACTTACATTCTTTTCAAGTTCAAATTGCCGAATATTTTTGCAGGATGGGAGGGGCTTTGTGGGTCACACATGGCTATGTTCAGGAGTCACTCCTGACTCTGCACTCAGATATTGCTACTGGCGGTGCTCAGGGGGCCATATGGGATGCCAAGATTGAACTCAGGTAGACAGCATGCAAGGCAAATACCCTACCCTCTGTACTATCACTCTGGCCCACCAAATATTTATTTTTAAACAAAATCTCCAAGTAAAAGAGAAAATTTTTCCTAATGCATAGATAACTACTATAAACTGGTGATAAATCAGTGCTTTGAAAAACTGAATTGCATGACCAGAGATAGCACAACAGAACATGCTTCGCATATGGGAAGCCTGGGTTTAGTTCCTGATACTGCATGGTTCCCTGAGCACAGAACTGGGAGGAGGCCCTGAACACTGCCAGATGTGGCCCCCAAATCAAAAGAAAACAAGAACTGAATTACTCAAGGATATTAATGAAAATGGCAAATGAATACATGAATGGTCTATAATAAAAGGTTCCCAAACTTTCCTTTATATTTTTATTTATTTTTAACTTTATTTAAACACTGTGATTTACAAAGTTGTTCACAGTACAGTTGTTTAAAGTAGTCAATATTCCAGCACCAATGTGCCCTTGCCTCCACCAAAGACCCTTGTTTTCCACCCACCCTCCCATCTACATGTCTACTCCCTCAGCAGGCACTAATTATATTGCTTATTACAACAAATATCACTTGATCACTTGACATCCTGTTATTCATCGATTTGCTCGAGCGGGTGCCAGTAATATTTCCATTTGACCCTATCACGTGCCAGTGTAGCCCAATGGCATCTGGTTGCTTCAGGAGTACAAAGAGCCTCAAACCGCTTGACGAAGAAGTCTGACCATCTTGTAGGTGGGCTGCCATGTGATCTTTTGACATCCCGTGGGATCCAGTCAATAACAGCTTTAGTCCAGCGGTCATCTCCAAATCGCATTACATGTCCAGCGCATCTGATTTCCAATGCCTTGATAAACGAGACAGCATCCCTGACTCTGGAACAGCAATGGAGGTCGGAGCTCCGGATTCCTTCTTTCACTTGAGTGAGGTGTGATATTCCAAGCATAGCTCTTTCGATTCCTCTTTGGGAGACCCGAATAGCATTCTCATCCTGGTTTTGTAGGGCCCAGGTCTCTGAGGCATGTGTTAATGCAGGGAGAACAGTGGAGTTGAAGAGATGGGCCCAGAGCCGGAGGTTCTATGTCTTTTTAGCTATTTCTTTGATGCTTTTGAAGGCATTCCATGCCGCTCTCTTCCTCCTGCACACCTCAGGCTTTAGATCATTCATCATGTTGACTTCTCGAGCTTGGTACACATAACTGCTGCATTCAGAGATGTTTGTTCCATTGAGAGTGAATGGGGCCTCTGGAACTAGTTCATTTCTCATGAACAGTTTTGCTGAAATTCAGCTGTAAACCTATCTTTCCACATTCTCGGTTGAAGTGAGCCAGCATTTGTGCTGCTTGGCTAATGTTTGGTGTGATTAGAACGATGTCATCAGCAAAGCGGAGATGGTGTAGTTGCCGACCATCTTTCTTCACTCCCATTCCTTCCCATTCTAATTGTTGCATGATGTTCTCGGAAGTTGCTCTCGTGGTCCATGGAGTGCAGGGGGTTCAACGGGGAAAGCTGGTTTCTCCTCTGCCGGGTGTACCGATGGAGCCTCGGAGGAGCCCAGAGAAACCCCCCCACACCTTGCTGGCAGCGATCTGTGTCACAATCCACACTCTGCAGCTGGTAAGATCTCCCCACAGCATATTAATCCAGTCTCCAGCCCACAGATTAATCCAGTCTCCAGCCCAGCTTGTCAGAAACCCAGCCTACAAGTAGAACTGAGCATTAAATAGAGGCAAAAGGATACACATAACAACCTTTTAATGTATGTTCTGTAATCCATAGTCTGGAAGGGAAGGAAAAGAGAAAGAGAGAGAAAGGGAAAGAAATAAAGAACCTGCCATGGAGCAGGGCTGGGGAAGGGGGGAGGGAACCGGGGATGTTGGTGGTGGGAGATGGGCACTGGTGGAGGGACGGGTGCTGAAACACTGTATGACCAAAACCCAAACATGAACTTTTTAATTGTATATCTTTTTATTTGTATATCTCACGGTGGTATAATAAAATACTTTAAAAAAAAAGAAAAAAAAAAAAAAAAGAAACCCAGCCTACAAGGACCCGCCCTGCAGAGACCCGCCCTTCAGAGGAGAGTATTTCAAACCCAGAAATGCTTGAGCCTAAGACACAGGTACACCCGGCAGAGGAGAAACCAGCTTTCCCGTTGTGCGTGGCGGCGGATTCTACCCACCCCTCTGAGAGAGTCCCACAAAGTAATGAGAATATAGTGCCCGCATGGCAGAGCCTGGCAAGCTGTCCGATGCGTGTTCGATATGCCAAATCCAGTAACAAAAATGTTTATTTTCATGACCCCGAAAGAGCCCTTAATACGGCAGCAGTAAGAAAGGCAAACAAGCAGTGCCTGATAAAATTTCAAGGCTGTCCTAGGCTGCCAAAACGAAGAAGGACTAAAATGAC
Organism: Cryptotis parvus; assembly: GCA_021461705.1. Lineage (NCBI taxonomy): Eukaryota > Metazoa > Chordata > Mammalia > Eulipotyphla > Soricidae > Cryptotis > Cryptotis parvus. Next base: position 26,669 of record JAJIBD010001490.1, on the reverse strand, counting down.
TGTCTGTACTTTCAATGCACGTACACTGGCAACGGAAGCATATATTGAGGATCTGATGCTGCAAGCAAGAAAGATCAAGTAGCGACATCATTGGTCTGACTGAGACGAGGAGGCGCCAGTCGCATCATGCTGTATTTGACACCGGAGAAGAATTGTTCCTTGGAACATGTGATGAAAGAGGCGTCGGTGGCGTTGGTGTCCTTGTCAACATGAACATGGCTGTCAACATTGATTCATTTGAATGCCTAACAAACCGAATAGGACGATTACACTTGAGGAGATGTGGCCCACTGCCAGCAATTTCTATCTTCATTGTCTATGCACCAACATCCACATACAAAGAAGATGAAATTGAGAAATTCTACATGGAATTGGAGGAGTTCTATAAAAAAGATCACACCTTCTACAAGATCATAGTCGGTGATTTTAATGCCAAGATAGGACCGAGAAGATCGGCTGAAGAACTCCACATCGGGACCCATGGCCTAGAATGGAACGAACAAGGTGAGAGACTATCTGAGTTCATCATGTCCACCAAGACTATTCATGGGAACTCACAGTTTCAGAAAGCTGAAGTGAAACGTTGGACATGGGAATCTCCTGGCGGACAGTTCCACAATGAAATTGACCACATCATCTTCAATCGACGGTTTTGTCTGACCGATGTTGCTGTCGTCCACAAATTCCACACAGGATCGGACCACCGTCTCCTTCCTGCAAAATTCTACTTCCCGCAACGGGGAGAAAAGGCTGCAAAGTTTAAGAAGAGAACTCCCAGAACGACCACCAACTGGGCACTCTTTGGCACCATTGCGGCAACATGGGAAGATACCATCATTGATGACATCGATGAAGAATACAACCGACTGGTTCAGCACCTCCATGATTGTGCGAAGAATGCCGAGAGAGAGAAAGTCACAAAAGGACGCTTGTCTTCAGAAACTCTTGAGCTCATTCGCCAACGTGGCAAGGCGCGAGCCTCAGGAGACCTAATGCTAACGTCCAAGCTTGCTAAACAGTGCAGAGAAGCGATAAAAGCAGACCTCAAAGACAGAAGAGCAGAAATACTGGAAGATGCAGCAGAAGCCGGGAAAAGTATTCGCACTGCCCGCCTGTCCTTCGCCAACTATAAGACCAAGATGACTGCCCTCCGACGCCCTGATGGATCTATCACATCTTCCAGAAAGGCAATGGAGAAGATTATCCAGGACTTCTACTCAAATCTCTTTGATAGCCACATCCACCTGCCCACATACCAAATTCCACAGGATGGATATGTCATTCCCAACGTTCTCCCTTCTGAAATCCGACACGCCATCTCATCGGTAAAGAAGGGAACAGCACCAGGCCCAGACAAAGTCAGACCCGAACATCTGAAGAATCTGCCGTCGGTACTCATCAATACACTAGCTCGGCTCTTCACACGCTACCTGTCCGAATGCAAGGTGCCCTCCCAATGGAAAACCAGCAGGACAGTTCTACTGTTCAAGAAAGGAGACATTCATGACATCGGCAACTATCGCCCCATCTGCCTGTTGTCTGTCATCTACAAGCTGTTTACAAGAGTCATCCTGAACAGGATTAGCATAACACTAGATGAAGGTCAACCATGCGAGCAAGCAGGTTTCCGGAAAGGATTCAGCACAATCGACCATATCCACACAGTAACCAAGCTCATTGAGGTTTGTAGGGAGTACAAGATGCCACTCTGTCTCACGTTCATTGATTTACAGAAAGCCTTTGATTCTGTGGAGACTGAAGCAGTCATCGAAGCCCTAGTCAAACAGGGTGTTCAAACCCAATACATCAAGATCCTTCGTGAGCTGTATTACGGATTCACCACCAGGATCTCACCATTCTACAAAGAAGTGATCATTGATGTCAAAAGAGGGGTTCAACAGGGTGATACCATCTCACCAAAACTCTTCAGTGCCACCCTCGAGAACATCATGAGACAATTAGAATGGGAAGGAATGGGAGTGAAGAGAGATGGTCGGCAACTACACCACCTCCGCTTCGCTGATGACATCGTTCTAATAACACCAAACATTAGCCAAGCGGCACAAATGCTGGCTGACTTTGACCGAGAATGTGGAAAGGTAGGTCTACAGCTGAATCTGAAGAAAACTATGTTCATGAGAAATGAACTAGTTCCAGAGGCCCCATTCACTCTCAATGGAACAAACATCTCTGAATGCAGCAGTTATGTGTACCTAGGTCGAGAAGTCAACATGATGAACGACCTAAAACCTGAGCTGCGCAGGAGGAAGAGAGCGGCATGGAATGCCTTCAAAGGCATCGAAGAAATAGCTAAAAGAACAAAGAACCTCCGGCTCCAGGCACATCTCTTCGACTCCACCGTTCTCCCTGCATTAACATACACCTCAGAGACCTGGGCCCTACGAAAGCAGGATGAGAATGCTATTCGGGTCTCCCAGAGAGGCATCGAAAGAGCTATGCTTGGAATATCACGCCTCACTCAAGTGAGAGAAGGAATCCGGAGTTCTGACCTCCGTCGCTATTCCAGAATCAGGGACGCTGTCTCATTTGCCAAGGCATCGAAAATCAGATGGGCTGGACATGTAATGCGATTTGGAGACAACCGCTGGACTAGAGCCGTTACCGACTGGATCCCACGGGATGTCAAAAGATCACATGGCCGCCCACCTACAAGATGGTCAGACTTCCTTGTTAAGACCCTGAAGGAACGGTTTGAGGCTCTTCATATTCCTGAATCAACCAGATGCCACTGGGCTACATTGGCACGTGATAGGGTCCAATGGAAATGTTACTGGCGCCCGCTCGAGCAAATCGATGAATAGCGGGATTCAAGTGATCAAGTGATCAAGTGATGTTCTCGAGGATGGTGTTGAAGAGTTTTGGTGAAATGGTATCACCCTGCCGAACCCCTCTTTCGACATTGATGATCACTTCTTTATAGAATGGTGAGATCCTGGTGGTGAATCGGGTAATACAGCTCATGAAGGATCTTGATGTATTGGGTTTGAATGCCCTGTTTAGCTAGGGCTTTGATAACCGCTTCAGTCTCCACAGAATCAAAGGCTTTCTTTAAATCAATGAACGTGAGATAGAGCGGCATCTTGTACTCCCTACAAACCTCAATGAGCTTGGTTACCATGCGGATATGGTCGATTGTTCTGAATCCTTTTCGGAAGCCAGCTTGCTCACATGGTTGCCCTTCATCTAATGTTCTGCCAATCCTGTTCAGGATGACATGAGTGAACAGCTTGTAGATGACAGACAACAGGCAGATGGGGCGATAGTTGCCAATGTCGTGGATGTGTCCCTTCTTGAACAGTAGAACTGTCTTGCTGATTTTCCAATGGGAGGACGAACACCTTGCATTCAGACAGCTAGTGTGTGAAGAGCCGAGCCAGTGTATTGATGAGTACTGAAGGCAGATTCTTCAGGTGTTTGGGTCTGACTTTGTCTGGGCCTGGTGCTGTTCCCTTCTTTACTGACGAAATGGCATGTTAGATTTCAGAAGGGAGAACGTTGGAAACAACATATCCATCCTGCGGAATTTGCTATGTGGGCAGGTGGACGTGGCTATCAAAGAGATCTGAGTAGAAGTCATGGATAATCTTCTCCATTGCCTTTCTGGAAGATGTGATAGATCCATCTGGACGTCAGAGGGAAGTCATCTTGGTCTTATAGTTGGCGAAGGACAGGCAGGTGTTGCAAATGCTTTTCCCGGCTTCTGCTGCATCTTTCAGTATTTCTGCTCTTCTCTCTTTGAGGTCTTCCTTTATCGCTTCTCTGCACTGCTTTGCCAGCTTGGATGTTAGCATTTGGTCACCTGAGGCTCGTGCCTTGCCACGCTGGCGAATGAGCTCAAGAGGTTTTTTTTTTTTTTTTTTTTTTTGCTTTTTGGGTCACACACGACTATGCTCATGGGTTACTCCTGGCTCTGCACTCAGGAATTACTCCTGGCGGTGCTCAGGGGACCATATGGGATACCAGGGATCGAACCCGGGCCAGCACAGGCCAGCTGAGTCCAAGGCAAACGCCCTACCCGCTGGGCTATTGCTCCAGCCCCAAGCTCGAGAATTTTTGAAGACAGGCATCCTTTTGTGTTTTTTTCTCTCTCGGCATTCTTCACACAATCATGGAGGTGCTGAACCAGTCGGCTGTATTCTTCATCAATGTCATCAATGATGTTATCTTTCCATGCTGCCGCAGTGGTGCCAAAGAGTTCCCAGTTGGTGGTTTTTCTGGGAGTTCTCTTCTTAAACTTTGCAGCCTTTTCTCCCTGTTGTGTAAAGTATAATTTTGCACAAAGGAGACAGTGGTCCAATCCTGTTTGGAATTGTAGGGACTACAGCAACATTAGTCAGGCAAAACCGTCGATTGAAGATGACATGGTCAATTTCATTGTGGAACTGTCCACCAGGGGATTCCCATGTCCAATGTTTTGATTCAGCCTTCTGGAACTATGAGTTCCCATGAATGGTCTTGGTGGACATGATGAACTCAGATAGTCTCTCACCCTTTTCATTCCATTCTAGGCCATGGGTCCCAATGTGGAGTTCTTCGGCCAATCTTCTCGGTCTTATCTTGGCATTAAAATCACCGGCATACGGTGGCTTTCCTATACACAAATAATGAAAGAGAAGAAAGGGATATTAAGAAATCAATTCCATTCACAATTGTACCACAGAAAATCAAATACCTAGGAATCAGCTTAACCAAGTGTGTAAAGGACCTATACAAAGAGAACTACAAGACACTGCTTCAAGAAATAAAAGAGGACACGAGGAAATGGAAACACATTCCCTGCTCATGGATGGGGAGAATTAATATTGTCAATATGGTAATACTCCCTAGAGCTTTGTACAGATTCATTGTGGTTCCTATAAGGATACCCATGACATTCTTTAAAGAAATTGACCAAACACTCCTGAAATTCGTATGGAATAATAAACCCCCACAGATAGCTAAAGCAATCCTTGGGAAAAAGAAGATGGGAGGCATCACCTTTCCTAACCTCAAACTGTACTACAAAGCAGCAGTAATAAGAACAGTGTGGTACTGGAATAAAAACAGTCCTGTGGATCTATGTAATAGAGTTTAGTATCCTGACACTCACCCTCAAAGACATGATCAGTTAATCTTTGATAAAGGTGCAAAGAGTCCAAACTGGAGTAAGGAAAGCCTCTTCAACAAGTGGTGCTGGGAAAACTGGACAGCTACATGTAAAAAAATGAATTTGGACCTCTGTCTAACACCTTGCACAAAAATCAGATCAAAAGTATTAAAGATCTCAATATCAGACCTGAATCCATAAAGTACATTGAAGAAAATATAGGAAAAACCCTCCACGACATTGAAGCTAAAGACATCTTCAAAGGTGAAACACCATTAACAGAGCAACTAGAAGAAAACATAAACATATGGGACTACATGAAACTAAAGAGCTTCTGCACCTCAAAAGAAACAGTGACTAAGATACAAAAGCAGTCCACAGAATGGGAAAGAATATTCACCCAATACCCATCTGATAAGGGGTTAATATCCAGGATATATCAGGCACTGGTAGAACTTTACAAGAAGAAAACAAACAACCCCATCAAAAAATGGGGAGAAGAAATAAACAGAAACTTCAGCAAGGAAGAAATTCGAATGGCCAAAAAACATATGAAAAAATGCTCATCATCACTAATCATCAGAGAGATGCAAATCAAAACAACAATGAGATATCACCTCACACCACAGAGACTGGCCCATATTCAAAAGGGTAAAAGTAACAAGTGCTGGCGTGGATGTGGGGAAAAGGGGACTCTCATACATTGTTGGTGGGAATGTCAACTTGTACAACCTTTCTGGAAAACTATATGGACATTCCTCCAAAGACTAGAAATTGAGGTCCCTTTTGACCCAGCCATACCACTCCTGGGAATATACCCTGGGAAGCCAAAAACACACAGCAGAAACACAATCCACACTTTTATTTTCATAGCAGCACTATTCACAATAGCCAGAACCTGGAAACAACCAGTATGCCCGAGAATTGATGACTGGATAAAGAAACTGTAGTACATCTACACAATGGAATACTATGCAGCTGTCATGAAAAATGAAGTTATGAAATTTGCCTATAAATGGATGGACATGGAAAGGATCATGTTGAGTGAAATTAGTCAGAAGGAAAGAGAGAGACATAGAATGACTGCATTTATTTGCATGACATAAAAATATCAGGTGGTCTTACCAAAAGTGGAAATTACCACAAACGAGAGGGAGTCAGAGGTTAGGTAAGACAGAGAAGGGAACATGTGTGAATAAATGTCGAAAGGGCTGATACCAACATAGAACTGAGCATTAAATACAGGCAAAAAATGCACATGATGGCTTCCAAGTGTATGTAGTGCAACCCACAATGTGTAGGAGAAGAAAGGGAGAGAGAGGGAGAAAGAAAAGAGATAAAGAACCTGCCATTTAGGCAGGCTATGGGAGGGGGAGGGAATTGGAGACATTGGTGGTGGGAAATGGGCACTGGTGGAGGGCGGGTGCTGGAACACTATGTGACCGAAACCTCAAACATGAACAACGTTGTAATTGTATATCTCACGGTGGTATAATAAAGTATTTAATTAAAAAAATCACCAACATATATATTGACATGGTATTCATAAAGTCATGACCTTTTCACTGGGTTGTTTTGTGTGAATTGGACACATAAATAAAACATATCTATTCTCCAACGATGATTTATTTCTTATCCTCACTATGAGCTAGCAGCAGAAGTTGGCAATGGAGAGATACTGAACAGATGGACAGGGAAATCTCTTTTTTAAGTGGGCAGGCTTCAAGAACAATCTACAAAACAGTGGGAGTAGGATAGAGGATGTGGCCTCCAGCAAGTTACCCGGGCACAGGGCGTATAGCAACACAGCTAATAGTGGAAACAGCTGCACAATGTCTTGTCAGCCACAACTGAAGCTGGGCCTGTGGTTAAGCCACACCTGCCACTGAGGCATCTGTGCACAGCCAGAGAAAGATCCACACACAGAAAAGCCCCAGAGACAAACACCTGAGAGGGTTGATTACTCTGCCCCAGACAGAGGGCAGCATGGTGGGTGTCTTTCAAGCCAAGATCTTCAGCCAGGTGGAAATCAAGCCTGAGACGACCACTTCCACCTGTGCCAGGTCTCTATCATGTACGTGTACCACATGGATGACCTGACCTGGCATAGGGGACACTTACTCTCCCACTTTGGCTCCTTCCAGTAGTCTATTGGGCAACACACTTTTCTAATCCTTTAAAATAATTTTTTTAATGACCGGAAGTCCCCAGCCCTCTCTTTGTGTACTTCTGACTCACTTTTTTGTTTGTTGTTTGGACCACACCCTGCAATGCTCACACACTGCTCCTGGAAGTGCTGGAGGTGTATGTGGTGCTGGGGGTTGAACCCAGACCTCCCCCATGCAAAGTATGTGCGCTAGCCCTTTGAGTTTCCCCAGTCTGAGATTTTTTTTTTTTACTTTTCAGGTTTTTTTAAAGTTCTGCTTAGAGGCTTGATCACCCCACCCCAGAAATGTGGTTCTAGAAATTCAAATCAAGGTAAGCTGCATGCAAGGCAAGGACCTTACTTACCCTGTACTACTTCTCCCCAACCCAGTTTTAGAAATTTCTTACAGAAATTCAATATTAATTGTTTCTATGCAAAAATCAGGAAACCAAATCATAGTAGATTCTCACTCTTGCACAGGTGAAAAACAGGGATAAGAGTAGTAACTGTCCTCTGATATTTTTAATTTATTTTAACTATATTTAAGTTTAAATTTATTTATATTTGTATTTTATAGGGGCCACTTCCTGGCAGGGGTTCTACAGTGCTTGGAATTGAGCTCAACACCTTCCACAAGTCAGGTTTGAGCTCTATGTCTTGAACTACACGTCCAGTCCACCATTATCCTCTATAAGGGGGGTGTGTGCTCACAAGACAACCATAATCTCAACTATTTTCTGTTACTACACATTTATGCGGGTTTATTATTTTTGTTATCTTCCAATAAACATTTGAGTTTGGGACTTCTGATCTCAAGCTTCCTGTGGGTAAGAGTTTTTGTGGACGTGGGTTAAGAGACCACCTTCATGTCATAGAGCAGAAGCATATGCTAAGTGTGGTTTGGGAGACTTCCAGTGAAATGGCAAGATAGAGCCTGACAAGCAAAAGTCCTTGCTCAATATAACCAGAAGCAACTGTATATTAAAGAAAAAGCCTCGCACACTCTCCTTGGCTGGCCTGAGAGACACATGCATTTGTCTATCAGAAGGTATATGGTCTATATGATCAGAGAATGGTCTGGAATCAAAGGGAAGGTATAATACAGCTGGAGCTAGGTGGAGAATTCCAGGTCACTTTAGCCAATTAGCCAATCAGAAAGTAGATGCCTGGGGGTTAGTATTTGAAAAGGGAGCCTCAGATCCTCTCTAGTGCCCTCTCTCTCTCCCTCTCTGGAGAGGCTGCTCTTGCAGGCTTCCCCCTCTCTGGAGAGGGGGCTGCTCTTGTAGGCTCTGCCCCCCCACCCCTCCGGATCTGGTATGGCAGCATGCCCAGATAAGGGGCCTAGTGTAGGTAAGTCACTCAAGGTCTGACAAGGGCAAATGCAGGTTCAGGCTGGGCTTGGATACCCAGGACAGTCAAGGAAAAGACTGGGCTCAGAGGCCCAGGGTTCAGGCAGGACTTGGACGCCCAGGATAGCTCAGGACAGGTTGAGCTTGGAGGTGCAGCTTACAGGCAGTGCACAGGAGGCTGGGAAAGTATGCATGGGATAGAGAGAGCAGTTAGGGAACAGGAACAGGACCTGGCCATGGTTCATGAGGGTGGAGTAGACTATGTGGGATGAGACAGGGAAGTTCTACACTGAGCCAGGCAGTATTGAAGACAGGACCAGGATATCGATCACAGGTAATAGAGAGGCCTAGACTTCTAGGGAGGGACCCGGAACCATCTGTCTAATAAAACTATCTTTCCTTCATCTGAGTTTTGTAGAGTTGTGTATGCAAATCTTTCGTGCAATTCTTAAGAACCCTCTAGCAAAGGAAAATCCACTTTCACATTAACAGTATCAATAGGTGAAGTGACCCCCAAGTGACTAATGGCCCGTCAAGCCTTACCAGCAAGAGGAAGGGAAAGATTATAGAAAAGACCATTCACATTTTAGTCAGAGGAGAAAAATAGCACTGCTGGCAGAAAATGAGTTCAGGGATAGGGAGTGGGGGGTAGGGAAGCAGGGTTCTAGTGTCTTAGACTAAGGGCAGCTGGACCAGTGCCAGCCTTCCCATGAGGAAGGGACACAGTACCTAACCATGGGCAGAGACTGGGCCATGACACAGACTGTCAGCAGGAACAGGAAACCAGAGTGGCCACAGAGGCCAAGGGGGCACCATGGATCTTTGCCTCTAGGCTGCTCCCTCCTCAAACCACACTTGGATCCCTGTGGTCAAACAGCTAATGTTTGTGATCTCATTGTTGTTACTCTCATCCTTTCTGTCTTGGCCACAGAAATAAAGAATTTCAACACTAATTCCACGGTGCCACCTACAGGAAAACAAAAGAAGCCAACATAGATAAGTAAGCAGAAAAAATTATTCAGTCAGTCTTGACAAAACAATGAAGTTATTCAAGGAAAATAAGACATTTCCTGGGCTGAGAGATGACTCAGCAAGCTGAAGGTATGTGTCGCATGCAGGAGACCCTGCTTTAGTCCCTGACAACTCATGATCTGGCTTCACCAGAAGTGATCCATAAGCACAGAGCCAAGTTCTGCCAAATAGTTCAGGGGCCAGAGAAATAGAACAGGGTTAAGCTGCTCATCTTGCAAGAGGCTGATCCAGGTTTAATCCACAGCACCACAAAATCCACTGAGCACTGCTGGTTGTGGCCTAAACAAATCTTAAACACATAGAAACAGGAGGTAACAATGAACAGAGTAGAGTTATTATAGTAAAAGTTAACTTTAAATTTAGAGACTCTCAACTCAACAGAGAAGTCCAAGCTATCAAAAAAAGAGCTATGATATAGGACAAGGAGTGTTTCACTAAGGAGATTATGCATATTAAAATTCCATGAGGGCCCCAGAGATTGTACAAAAGTTAAAGCATTTGTCAAGAGACAGTATAAAGGTTTAAGCACTCGTCAGACTGTATGGAGGTTGAGGCAAGTGTCTTGCATGCAGCTGATTCAAGTTTGATCCCTAGCACCACATGTGGCCCTCTGTTCACCAACAGGAGTGATCCCTGACACAAAGCCCCCAGATATGAGCCCTGAATATAGTTCCATCACAACCCCAAATTCAAAACAAAGTACTAAACATAGATACTATGTTTATTGAAACTCAATCCAGGATAGAAAACATAAAAAGTGCACTCAGTCTCACAGAGGAAAGAATATGAGTAATAGAAGGTAACATCACAGCGATGAATCAAATGGAAGAGATAAAGGCTTTCCCAGGCAAACAAAATTAATAGGGTTCATCATTACCAGACTGGTTCTACAAGAAGTATTCAAAATAATTCTTCTACATGAAAAGAAGAAACAAAAGATCACAAATACGGAAGCAATGGAGTAAATAGTAGTGTAGAGTAACTGATACAATACTAACAATGATGTGAATCAGTAAAAGAAAGAAAAATCAGGAGAAAAGAATAGAACCAGTACAGTCATATGATGACAAGCTAATACCAGCACAAAAAATGAGAACAATATTGTATGCAAAGTGTATGATATAATCCTTCTTGTCACATCAGTATGAAAATCTGAAGCAAAGAAGACTGAACCTGGGAAAAACCAGCAGCATAAATCAACCATGTGAAAAGATAGAAACAAATGAGAGATAAACAACTTAAATATATATCAAAGAGAAAGCAAAAGATAGAACAGCAGTTAGTAAATCCCATATTCAATAATCATCCTCTGTGTGGATGGCCTTAACTCACCTATGAAGAGATACAGAGAAGCTGAACAGATGTTTGTTTTATTTTTTTGTTTGTCTTACGTGTTTTTTTTAATTTTTCTATTATACCACCGTGAGATATACAATTACAAAGATGTTCATAATTGGGTCGCAGTCATACATTGTTCCAGCACCCATCTCTTCACCAGAGCCCCATTCCCACCACCAATATCCCCACACTCCCTCCCAGCTCTATAGCAGGCATTTTTATTTTCCCTCCCCTTTCTTTCACTGTCTCTCTCTGTCTCTCTCTCTCTCTTTCATTTTTTATAAGTATTTTATTATACCACCGTGAGACATACAATTACAAAGATGTTCATATTTGGGTTTTTGTCATACAGTGTTCCAGCACCCATCCCTCCACCAGTGCCCATCTCCCACCACCAATGTCCCCAGTTCCCTCCCCACTCCCCCAGCCCATCTCCATGGAGGGTTCCTTATTTCTTTCCCTTTCTCCTATCTCTTTCTATTTTCCTTCCCTTACAGATTGCGGATTACAGAACATACATTAAAGGGTTGTCATATGTATCTTTTGCCTGTATTTAATGTTCAGTTCTAGGTTGGTATTAGTACTTTCGACAATTGTTAGCACACTGTTCCATTTTCTGTCTTACCTAGCCTCTGACTCCCCATGTTTGTGATAATTTCCACCTTTGACAAGACCTCCTGATACATGCTTCACTTGACCTCGGATATTGGTATCATAATATATACATATATATTTATGTCATGCAAATAAATGCAGTCATTCTATATCTGTCTCTCTCCTTCTGGCTAATTTCACTCAACATGATCTTCTCCATGTTCATCCATTTATAGGCAAATTTCATAACTTCATTTTTCCTAACAGCTGCATAGTATTCCATTGTGTAGATATACCAAAGCTTCTTTATCTAGTCATCGATTCTTGGGCACTCTGGTTGCTTCCAGATTCTGGCTATTGTGAATAATGCTGCTATGAACATAAAAGTAAGGATGGTGTTTCTGCTGCGTATTTTTGGCCTCCCAGAGTATATTCCCAGGAGTGGTATGGCTGGGTCAAATGGGAGTTCAATTTCTAGTCTTTGGAGGAATGTCCATATTGTTTTCCAGAAAGGCTGTACCAGCCGGCATTCCCACCGGTTGGTATGCAGGATCCATTTATATTAGACAAATGAATTTCACATCAGGTATAAAAACAAGCATAGTTCAGAGCAAAAGGCTGAAGTAAGTATTTCAAGCTAATAATGTTTAAGTACTCCTCAAAGGACAGGAATTACCATCCTTATACCTGATAAAATAGATATTGAACTCAAAAGGTAATAAGGACAAAGATGGAAATTAATATGAGTCAGGGGTCAATTCATCAAGATACCATAACAGTCATCAATATAGATGTTCCAACAAGAGGAGACAAAACATACACAAAATAATTGTGCGTCTTAGCAGACCTCAAGGAACACATTGACAGCAATATGTTCTGTAAACACAGGTGATATCAACATACCACTTACAGAAATGGGAAGATCATCCACACAAAAATTAACAAGGACATGGTAGTATTAAATGAAGTCATCAAAGAGATGGACTTATAAATGCATATATAAATCTCCCCCCCCCAAAGCAAAGAATCCATAATCTCAAATGTACATGGAACATTCCCAAGGACTGAAGAATCACATGTTGGCACACAAAAGAAATCTTAATAAATATGTTAATATTTAAATGATATCAAACATCTTTTAGAATGGCAATGGTATTATAAGACTAAAATAAGCAACAGAAAGAAAGAGGGGATGAAGGGAATCCAAATAGGTGGAGGTTCATACTCATGCTTCTGAGTAACTTCTTTTTCTTTGCTTTTTGGGTCACACACAGCAATGCTCAGGGGTTACTCCTGGCTCTGCACTCAGGAAGAGTACCTGGAGGTACTCAAGGGATCATATGGAATGCAAAAGATTGTACATGGGTTGGCCACTTATAAGGCAAACACCTTATCCACTGTGCTATCACTCCAGCACCTCTGAGTAAATTCTGAGTCAATGAAGAAATCAAAGAAATTTATAAAATTACCCAGAAAACAACAAAATCAAAGAGAAGAATTATCAGAACCTAGGCAAAAGCCGTGTTAGGAGGGAAGTTCATCACGATTCAGGCTCACACCAGTAAATAAGAGAATTCTAGAGATCTAACTTTCAAAGTGAACAACCTAACCTTAGGCCTGAAGAAAATAGAAAAGACAGAACAAACAGAACCAAAAGTCAGCAGCATAAAGGAAAAAACAAAGGCAGCTAAATAAAATGAGAGGAATAAATAGATAAATATGATCAGGGATGAAAGTTGAGAAATCACAACAGACACCTCAGAAATACAAAAGATCATAAGAGATTATTATAAACAATTTTGCCAACAAATTGGAGCACCTAGATGCAAGTAGATGAATTATTAGAAATGTTTAAGCTTGATGCATATAGAAATGTATGACCTTCCAAGACTGAATCAGGAGGAAGTAGGAATCTTGAACAGATGAATATCAAGCAAGAATTTTTGAAACAGGGCCAGAGCGATAGCCCGGCTGGTAGGGCATTTGCCTCTGCGCTGCCGACCCGGGTTGGATCCCCCGGCATCCCATATGGTACCCTGAGCACCGCCAGGAGTAATTCCTGAGTGCAGAGCCAGGAGTAACCCCTGAGCATTGCCGGGTGTGACCCAAAAAAAAAATAATAATAATAATAATAATAATAATAATTTTTGAAACAGTAATCAAAAATCGGCCCAAGAACAAAAGCCCAGGTCCAGATGGGTTCACTAGTGAGTTCTATTAGATCTTCAAAGATGTACTGCATATGCTCCTGAAATTCTTCCAAAGCATGTAAGAATTAACAATTCTTCCCAACAGCTACTATGAAGTCAACATTACCCTAATAGCAAAAGCAGAGACATGTTTTGGTCATACCCCGCAGTGCTTGGGGCTTACTTTTAGCTCTCTGCTCAGGGACCACCCTTGGCTGGGCTCGGGGACCATAAAGGGTGGCAGGAATCAGACACAGGTTAATTTTGTGAGAGACAAGTGCTTAACCACTCTATTTGCTTTCTGCCCTTAGGTTCATTTTTTAAAGCTCTTGGAATGCTCAACCTTTAGATAAAAGCAAGCACTATTATGTCTGAATTTTATCACATTTTGAATAGGGGAAAGTAACTTAAGATCTCTGAACTTCTTAGGTAAACAAGAGCTATTTAACAGAGTGCTGTTGAATCTGAGGAAAGGACTAAAGGGAATTGTATCTGTAAGTTGCTTTGGATAATGTTTGGAAGCCAGATGTTTAAAAGGTGACTGGGAATGACAATGTGTTCCAAGCAACTTGGATGTGGGGTAAATTATATGCTATGGGGGAAGGGGGATTGGGGAACAGGGCGTGGCACAGGGACACTTGGGCTGAGAGATACTGTAGGGGTTAAGGCACTTGCCTGTGGCTGATCCCAGTTCGAGCCCTGACAAAGTCCTGAGCTCTCCTAGTTGTGACCCAAATCTGCCCTCTGTCCCTCCAAAATAAAGAACAGGGGCATCTAAAGTTCTACAGAGTGCAGAGGAACGATCAAGGTGAGGGAGCTGGTCCAGCAGGTGCAGGCGAAGTCATGCCACTGAAGGTGTTACTCTCTGTCTATTGTACGCCTAAAAGGTGATTCATTCCCCACACAGCTTCCCTTAAGCAAATGCGTCCCTCCTGAAACCTCATCCTCCTTGTACCTTTTATCTCCTTTGTGTACCCAGTGCCACTCCCAGAGGAGAAACACCAGGTCCCACGTGATCCTGACTCAGATGACTCAGCTGCTCAGAAAGGCCCTCTGGAGGGAGTGAGCATCCTCTAACCAAGACCTTCCCAGCCACTGGCCTCACATCTCTTGACCAGTTCTGACAGGGTCCTACCATTCTGCCAGAAGAAGGAGCAGGGGCAAGAACTAGGGGTTTAAATGGACAGTTTGCTGCTACTCCTTAAGGGTTGGCTTGCTCATTGATATGCCAAGTACCTTCTTTGAGTGGGTCCTTAACTCAGGAATGGGGTTACCTGGAGGTCCTCAGAGAGTACTCCAGTTTCAGCTAGTTTGAAGAGGTTTCTCCAGGTGGTGCTCAAGGGATCACAGGCAATCAGGGATCAAATATGGGTTCTCACATTCAAAGCATGTGTTCCACGCAGTGGAAACGCCATCCCTACTTTTATGTTCATAGCAGCATTATTCAGAATAGCCAGAATCTGGAAACAACCAGAGTGCCCAAAAATTGATGACTGGATAAAAAAAAAAAAAAAAAACTTTGGTACATCTACACAATGGAATACTATGCAGCGGTTAGGAAAAATGAAGTTATGAAATTTGCCTATAAATGGATGGACATGGAGAGGATCATGTTGAGTGAAATTAGCCAGAAGGAGAGAGACAGACACAGAATGACTGCATTTATTTGCATAATATAAATATATATACATATATATATACATATTATGATACCAATATCCAAGATCAGGCGAAATGTGGATCAGGAGGTCTTGCCAAAGGTGGACACTACCACAAATGTGTGGGAGCAGAGGTTAGGTAAGACAGAGAAAGGAACAGTGGACCAATGATTGTCGAAAAGTCTATTACAATCCACAACATGTAAGAGAGGGAAGAGAGAGAGAAAGACAGAGAGAGAGAGAAGAGATGAAGAAACTGCCATGGAGGCAGGCTAGGGAGGTGGGAGAGTATTGGGGACATTGGTGGTGGGAGGTGGGCACTGGTGGAGGGATGGGTGCTGGAACACTGTATGGCTGAAACCCAAACATGAACATTTTTGTAATTGTCAAAAAATAAATAATAAATAAATTTTTAAAAGCATGTGTTCCAGCCCTTTGAGCTATCTCACTAGCCCAATCTTTTTTTTTCAATGATTTATTTTAAACACCATGATTTACAAAATACAAACTTTTTCACAATACAGTTGCTGGAAAGATTCATCATTCAGCACCAATCCCACCACCAGTGTGCCCCCCACCACGACCAGAGACCTGCATTTCCCCACCCACTCTCCATCCCCCTCCGATGCCTCCTCACTTAGCCAGCATCAATTATGTTGATCTTTACAGCTCTTATAAGGGAATAGTAATGATAAGGTCATGCCTTTTTTTTTTCCTAGGCTGATGTGTGGGAGTCTGGCCAGTTTCTGTTTTTGGATTCACTTTCTGGGTTTCCAGAACATAGTGGTTTTCTACTGACAATCCTCGACACCATAGCTACTGATAACACTTATTTCACATTTATCTATGTCTATTTGAGCTTTTCCTATTCATACACTGAACAATTCATTCTATATTGGTTGTTGGATCTATTTCTCTAAATACGGTTGACGAACATAGTGTTAGACAAAAGTCAATGAGATCCTCAAATCTCCATTGTGCTATTTGAGTCCACTGTATGGGAAATTATTGAGGTGGTCCCCCCAGACCACCCCTCATGCCCACACACTTCATTTCTAGAAAATGTGATGGGATACCAGTTAGATGAATATACTAAGTTTTGAGATAACACACGGGTGCTCTGCTCCAGCGCACCATGGGGGGGTACATGGGACCCTCCCCCATGGGTCAGAGTTCTGGGCAGGCCCACCAGGCCGTGCTGGAGGGCATTGAGTTGGGGGGAAGGCTCCCAGCTTCAGTTCCCAGGAAACCTGGTGGATTCAATCACCGAAGTTGTGAATACCTGTCACTATAGCAATCTTGACCAGATTTCCCTAAAGTTCCTTCAGGTCACATACTTGTTTGTTCCTTTGATTTGGTTTTTATTTATTTTATTGGCATATGGTAATCATAGAAATGCATTCATATCACAAGTGTCACACTTCCTGAATCTTCACAAATATATTATATCCGTTTAATCACTACCCAGATCAGGAGACAGAGTCACACTGACATGCCGATAACAGGTCCTTTGGAACAGAGTTTTATCTTTTAACCAGAGAGTTCCCCCCCACTGGCCAGGAGCAGTGCTCTCAGGCTCTGACGGTCTCTGAGAACCAGTTGCTTAATGTAAGGGTTAGGAGAAGAGACAACCCCTACAGACTTTCTAAATGCTTGTTGACTCTTCTCTTCCTCTATAGGAAGCCCCAGGTTTACAAGACAAAGGTTAGTTCCACCCACACTTCAACAGAAGGCAGCATTCCAGCAGCTGCTTCCCTCTTCTAAATAAAAATATTCTGAAACTGGCTAAGAATTGTCTTATTCTTAGTCTTATCTGTGTTTTCTTTCATTCCCAGAGTTCTGTACAGATTCTTGAGGCCAACTGCTCTCCCACAACGTGAGTTACAGCTTACCTAAATTAGCCACAGGAACTTACCTCCACACAGTGCTTTTGGATGTCACCAGGCAGGTTTTCTTGGCCAATTTTTGTCTTTGGTTAAATGCTGAGACTCCAATTGATCCTGTGAATTGCACTGTTGAGGTGACTGAACTGTGGCATTATTTAGTTTACTTTAAAAGGCAAACAAGGAAAGGGTTGGAGTACATGCTTTGCATACAGGAACCCCAGAATTGACCTGCAGCACTATATGGTCCTCTGAGCATCCCCCCAATAGCCCCCAAACACTATTATTTTCCAAGAAATCTATTGGCTAGAGAAACAGTCCAAAGGTTTGGGTACTTTCCTGGCATGTGGCTATGGCCGTGACACTGATCCCTGGCACTGCATATGGTCCCTGAACTCCAAACTCTGCCAGGAGTAGTTGCTGAGCAAGAACCAGGTATGGCTCCTGAGCACCACAGGGTGTGCCCATCCTACCAAAACAGAGTTAGCGAATGCCAGCTATCTGCCAAACACTATTCTCAGAACCTGACTAGGTAACAGTCATGGAGAACAACTACCCTGACTTTGGAGAGTTTATATCCTGACAGAGGCAAATAGTTACATGAAAAATTTCAGCAATGTGTGTTAAAGAAATGGATGGTACAGCAGGTAGACACTTGCCATGCACATGACCACGACTGGCTCAGGTTAAATCCCCGACATGCCATATGGTGTAGTGAGCAGCACCAAGAGCAATTCCTGAGTGTGGAGCCAGGAGTAAGCCATGAGCATTGCAGGGTGGGTGACCCAAAATCAAAAAACAAAAAAGCAAGAAAAGAAATGGGGGGGAAAGAGACCTATGGAGGTTAAAAGGAGTGGCTGAAAGGTGATTTTGTTTGTTTTTTATTTGTTCATTTGTTTTCTATTTTAGGTCACACCCAGTGATGCTTGAGGGCTGTTTCCGGTTCTGTGCTTGGGGGTTGCTTCCCAGCAGGGCTCAAGGATCCCTGGAACCCCCAAATCTCCAACTGTTAAGCTATGTCTCTGCCTTCTATGGTATTTTTAATTTAAATTTTTTATTATACCACCGTGAGATACACAGTTACAAAAGTGTTCATATTTGGTTTTCAGTCATACAGTGTTCCAGCATCCATCCCTCCACCAGTGCCCATTTCCCTCCACCAATGTCCTAGGATTTGTTTTTAAGATGGAAAATATGTTATGACTTTATTGGCGTGCCACTGAGAAAATTGTATAGAGAAAGAGAAAGGACTGATGTAGGAGAGAGAGGAATAATTAATTACAGGAACTTCTTAGCTGTCCCTTCCTCTTTTACACACCCTTCCTTCAGAGCAGCCCAGTTTTTCTTTCCAATTGATCCCTCTGTAGTCTGCCATTGATGCAGGTGGGCCCCACGGGTGGCTTATGTGAGGCCGGAAGGGGAGAGAGATGGTTGCTTTCTCCCCAGCCGCCTCTGCCGCCTGGGACCTGCTGGGCAGGCTTAGGACTGATAAAGTCTGTGATGAGCCCCTGCACGGAGTGGGCCTGAGCCCCACCAGCCCCACAAGGTGGCCGTCAAGCCACACCTGATGTCCTCTTGATCTCTAGGCGCGGGAGTTGATTTCCACCACCCGAGGTTTCTCAGGGAGCCACGGACTCTGGCTGGAGCGAGGAATTGCTCTTTGCAGGAAAGGAAAGTCAGTCCTAGGCCTTACCCAGGGCTGCCTTAGGGTTCTTGTCTTCCTCGCAGAAAAGAATTTTCAGGAGTTGATGAGCAGTGAAGTAAAATAGGTTTTACTGAGGAGGTTTTAGGAGAAGGGGAGGGGAGAGAAATAGAGAGAGAGTAGTGCGCTCAAGGGAGAATGCAGGCTACTCCAAAGACGGAGAGCGAGTAAGAGAGAGAGTACACATCTCAAGAGGGGGAGATGCAGGCAACACACGTGCTCAGGCACCACATGTGCTTGGCCACAGGGGCTCAGGCAGCATGTGTGTCCATGCAGCATGTGCGCGCTGTCCTTTGGTCAGGATGGCTTTTATAGATTTCTCCCCAAGTTACTCCCATATGGGGCTTCAACCTCGGTTGCTAGGGCCGCTGCCAAGGGGAGTAGACTTTGGGAGTGGTCTTCTTTGACTGGAATGCTTTGGAGTCTTCTGTGAGCTGGGTCCTGGGCGGGAAGGCTGATTTATCTCCCTTAGGAGAGTCAATTATCTAAAGCTTTTAGAAGGGTCAGTGGCCTATGGGCTTCACACATTCCCTTTGGCCTTCCCTTCCCCCAGGATTTATTGTTGATAATGGTCTTGTCAAGTTTGTTTTTGGTTTTCAATCAGGTGTGGCTCTGGATCTCTTCTTCAGGAACTTTATTGCCATGTGGTGCCCCCTGTCTGCCTGCCTACAACACCATCACCAGAGTCTCTGTGCTTCCAGGAGTGTTTTCCACGATAGATGCTATTTCTCAAGGTAAATCACATACGAGAGAATAAGACAGTCATCTGACAGCCAGTGCCTTCACCCAGGATTGGGTGTTTTTCTAGTAACTGTATTCACAGATTCACAGTTATTTATTTCTTTTTTGTTTCTTCCCTTTTTTTTTCTTTTTTGCGTCACATCCGGCAATGCTTGGATGTTACTCCTGGCTCTACACTCAGGAATTATTCTTGGTGGTGCTTGGGGACCATATGGGATGCTGGGGATCAATCCTGGGTCCTGCTGTGTGCAAGGCGAGCACTCTCCCGGCTGGGCTTTTGCTCCAGCCCTTTATTTCTTTTTGTTCAGTTGGTTGGTTTGGGTTTTGGTTTTTGGAGTACACCCTGCAGTGCTTGGGGACTACTCTTAACTCAGTGCTGGTAGGGAGAGTCACTACTGGCAATGGTTCGGGACTAGTGGTTGGGGATCAAACTCAGGGCTACAGGATACCAGGTGTATGCGTGTGTGTGCTTAGAAGCATGGGAGCTCCCTGGTCCCTCACCTGGATATTCTTAGTCAGTTTGACTACTATTACACTGCTGCCAAGGCTTGGCTTCCCTCACATATATGTCTTGAAAGTGACTCTTTTCTGATTCTTTCCCTCAAATAATCCTCTCTAACTCTTTGGCAACAAAAGCAACTCAGCAAACTACTCACTGCATTTGCCATCATCTTTCCCAGTAAAACACGAGAGTGGCCATCAGATGTTCCTGCTACCTCTAACTCCTGAGAAAACAAGCAGAACTTCTCACCAGAGAACTCTGGACTCAATTCTCCTTCTGGATTTTCTAAACTCAGTGACTCAGTGAGCTTAGTCAGGCCATGCATATTCCATAATAAAGTATCTAGACCCCTGAGGCTCAGTCCAAACCAACTCTTGACCCAAACTTAATCCTGAGCCAAGTTATAGGGTTTTTCTTTCAATTCCAGAGCAGAACTAGTCAAAAGGCACCACAGCAAAGGAGTCCTTCATTGTACCAGCTGCCCTAGAGGAAAAGGCCCAAGAGCAAGGGAGGTTTCAAAAGATAAAAAAATTAACAAAAAGGAACTAATGCAGAAAAGCTTTTAATCTTTTTATTGATCCAACTACTGTAAACAAATAGTGTCCTTGACATTGACCCTATCAAAGATCCTAATTCCTTCCCTTCTTCCTCTTCCTCCTGTTCTTTCTTTTCTGCCTTCAATATGTGTGCAAAATGTTTGGCAGAGAGGTTCTTGGGTCCCTCCTAGAGATTTCAGCATGCCATCAGCACAAAAATTAACCTTTACAATTATTAGAACCATCAGTACCCAATTATAAAATGTTACTTCTTTATTGACTTGAGTATCAGGCTTCACTCAAGTGAGAGAAGGAATCCGGAGTTCCAACCTCCATTGATGATTAAGAATCAAGGATGTTGTCTCGTTTGCCAAGATGATGAAAAATCAGATAGGCTGGACTTGTAATGCAATTTAGGAATAACCACTGAACCAGAGCTGTTACTGACTGGATTCCACGGACATCAAAAGAACGCACAGCCACCGTGATACTTACCTGGCAGGGGAGATACCATGATCATGAAGAACCGCGAGCCGCCCACCTGTGAGATGGTCAGACTTTGTCAAAAACTTGAATGAAGGGTTTGAGGCTCTTCGTGTTCCTGGAGCAAGCATATGCCATTGGGCTACAGGGACAAATGGAGACGTTAGTGGTGACTGCTCAAGCAAATCGATGAACATCAGGAAGATAAGTGATAAGCGATAAGTGACTTTTTTATTGTTTTTTATTTTGTCTTAGAGCCACGCTTGACAATGCTCAGGGTGTACATCCAGTTCTGTACTTGAAGGTTGGTCCTGGTGGTTCTTGGGGGACCACACAGTGTTGGCAATCGAACCCAGGCGTCCCACATGCAAAACTCGTGCTCAGGCTGTTAAGTTTTCTCTCTAGCCAAAATACTACTGCCTTAGCAACTCCTCCCATATGAGTTTTCTTAGTCTTGTATTCTCATAACTGAGAATATGATGGATTCCTGACCTGAGCGTCATCACAAGGCACTTTGTTTGTGATTCTTCTGGTGAAATAGCACAGAAGAATTACACAGGTAACAAGGATGGTGTTAGAAATTTTCCATTTGCTGTGAGTCAGAATTTTAACTGAGAATGTCTCCTGACAGAGTGTTTAAAATCACATAGCCCAAAGCACCATTTCTGTTTCCCTTGCTTCTCACCTTACCACTATTCCAAGTTAATGAATTTTGTCCGATAAGATCTATTTGGAGTGAACTCTTGTGGTCAATTTAATTCTATCTCGTAACACTTACATAAAAACAAGTCACCATATTTGTCAACATATTAACTTCAAGTGTTTCATGAACATATTCACTAAGGCCCAAGAAGAAGCTCATAACCAAAAAACTACCCCAGTCACATCAAATTTTGCTGTCAGGCTTTTTCCAACATTAACTTAGCTTTGGAAATATATCAAGGGGACCACTATCCTTTAATGTAATATCATTTGTCAAGAAATGTTCCATCTTCCAGTCATTATTAATCATAAGAAAAATTATTGACAGCCTGGTGGCCCTGCCCGGCGAGCTGCCCACGGCCAGCACAGGGCCTCCACGGAAGGCTGGGGAGGCTGGTGCTCGGCCTGCGCCCGGGCCTAGCTGACCATGGAACCCCGAGGAGGGCAGATGGGTTTTGGGAGTGGGCCCGCCGCCTCTGAGGGGTCCCGGAAGCAGCCAGATGTGACTCGCCCACCACACTAGCCACCATTTTTGCTGTCCGGACGCTGCGAAACGGCCTCAGACCAGATCAACAGAGCAAAGCCAGTTCGAGCCCAGGTAGGCGGCTCCAAGAGGCGGAATCACCGGGAAGTCGCCAGTGGAGGCGTGGTCGCCCCTTCCCCCTCCATCTTGTCGGACCTGGTGGCCCTGCCGGGCGAGCTGCCCACGGGCCAGCACAGGGCCTCACGGAAGGCTGGGGGAGGCTGGCGCCGGCCTGCGCCGGGCCTAGCTGGACCATGGAACCCCGAGGAGGGCAGATGGGTTTTGGGAGGGGCCCGTCGCCTCTGAGGGGTCCCGGAAGCAGCCAGATGTGACTCGCCCACCACACTAGCCACCATTTTTGCTGTCCGGACGCTGCGAAACGGCCTCAGACCAGATCAACAGAGCAAAGCCAGTTCGAGCCCAGGTAGGCGGCTCCAAGAGGCGGGAATCACCGGGAAGTCGCCAGTGGAGGCGTGGTCGTCCCTTCCCCTCCATCTTGTCGGACCTGGTGGCCCTGCCGGCGAGCTGCCCACGGGCCAGCACAGGGCCTCACGGAAGGCTGGGGGAGGCTGGCGCTCGGCCTGCGCCGGGCCTAGCTGACCATGGAACCCCGAGGAGGGCAGATGGGTTTTGGAGTGGGCCCGTCGCCTCTGAGGGGGTCCCGGAAGCAGCCAGATGTGACTCCGCCCACCACACTAGCCACCATTTTTGCTGTCCGGACGCTGCGAAACGGCCTCAGACCAGATCAACAGAGCAAAGCCAGTTCGAGCCCAGGTAGGCGGCTCCAAGAGGCGGGAATCACCGGAAGTCGCCAGTGGAGGCGTGGTCGCCCCTTCCCCTCCATCTTGTCGGACCTGGTGGCCCTGCCGGGCGAGCTGCCCACGGGCCAGCACAGGGCCTCACGGAAGGCTGGGGAGGCTGGCGCTCGGCCTGCGCCGGCCTAGCTGACCATGGAACCCCGAGGAGGGCAGATGGGTTTTGGGAGAGGGCCGTCGCCTCTGAGGGGTCCCGGAAGCAGCCAGATGTGACTCGCCCACCACACTAGCCACCATTTTTGCTGTCCGGACGCTGCGAAACGGCCTCAGACCAGATCAACAGAGCAAAGCCAGTTCGAGCCCAGGTAGGCGGCTCCAAGAGGCGGGAATCACCGGGAAGTCGTCAGTGGAGGCGTGGTCGTCCCTTCCCCCTCCATCTTGTCGGACCTGGTGGCCCTGCCGGCGAAGCTGCCCACGGGCCAGCACAGGGCCTCACGGAAGGCTGGGGAGGCTGGCGCCCGGCCTGCGCCGGGCCTAGCTGACCATGGAACCCCGAGGAGGGCAGATGGGTTTTGGGAGGGGCCCGTCGCCTCTGAGGGGGTCCCGGAAGCAGCCAGATGTGACTCGCCCACCACACTAGCCACCATTTTTGCTGTCCGGACGCTGCGAAACGGCCTCAGACCAGATCAACAGAGCAAAGCCAGTTCGAGCCCAGGTAGGCGGCCCAAGAGGCGGGAATCACCGGAAGTCGCCAGTGGAGGCGTGGTCGTCCCTTCCCCCTCCATCTTGTCGGACCTGGTGGCCCTGCCGGGCGAGCTGCCCACGGGCCAGCACAGGGCCTCACGGAAGGCTGGGGAGGCTGGCGCTCGGCCTGCGCCGGGCCTAGCTGACCATGGAACCCCGAGGAGGGCAGATGGGTTTTGGGAGTGGGCCCGTCGCCTCTGAGGGGTCCCGGAAGCAGCCAGATGTGACTCGCCCACCACACTAGCCACCATTTTTGCTGTCCGACGCTGCGAAACGGCCTCAGACCAGATCAACAGAGCAAAGCCAGTTCGAGCCCAGGTAGGCGGCTCCAAGAGGCGGGAATCACCGGAAGTCGCCAGTGGAGGCGTGGTCGTCCCTTCCCCCTCCATCTTGTCGGACCTGGTGGCCCTGCCGGCGAAGCTGCCCACGGGCCAGCACAGGGCCTCACGGAAGGCTGGGGAGGCTGGCGCCGGCCTGCGCCGGGCCTAGCTGACCATGGAACCCCGAGGAGGGCAGATGGGTTTTGGGAGTGGGCCCGTCGCCCTGAGGGGTCCCGGAAGCAGCCAGATGTGACTCGCCCACCACACTAGCCACCATTTTTGCTGTCCGGACGCTGCGAAACGGCCTCAGACCAGATCAACAGAGCAAAGCCAGTTCGAGCCCAGGTAGGCGGCTCCAAGAGGCGGGAATCACCGGAAGTCGCCAGTGGAGGCGTGGTCGCCCTTCCCCCCCTCCATCTTGTCGGACCTGGTGGCCCTGCCGGGCGAGCTGCCCACGGGCCAGCACAGGGCCTCACGGAAGGCTGGGGAGGCTGGCGCCGGCCTGCGCCGGGCCTAGCTGACCATGGAACCCCGAGGAGGGCAGATGGGTTTTGGGAGGGCCCGCCGCTCTGAGGGGTCCCGAAGCAGCCAGATGTGACTCGCCCACCACACTAGCCACCATTTTTGCTGTCCGGACGCTGCGAAACGGCCTCAGACCAGATCAACAGAGCAAAGCCAGTTCGAGCCCAGGTAGGCGGCTCCAAGAGGCGGGAATCACCGGGAAGTCGCCAGTGGAGGCGTGGTCGCCCCTTCCCCCTCCATCTTGTCGGACCTGGTGGCCCTGCCGGCGAGCTGCCCACGGGCCAGCACAGGGCCTCACGGAAGGCTGGGGAGGCTGGCGCTGGCCTGCGCCGGGCCTAGCTGACCATGGAACCCCGAGGAGGGCAGATGGGTTTTGGGAGTGGGCCGTCGCCTCTGAGGGGTCCCGAAGCAGCCAGATGTGACTCGCCCACCACACTAGCCACCATTTTTGCTGTCCGGACGCCGCGAAACGGCCTCAGACCAGATCAACAGAGCAAAGCCAGTTCGAGCCCAGGTAGGCGGCCCAAGAGGCGGGAATCACCGGGAAGTCGCCAGTGGAGGCGTGGTCGTCCCTTCCCCTTCCATCTTGTCGGACCTGGTGGCCCCTGCCGGGCGAGGCTGCCCACGGGCCAGCACAGGGCCTCACGGAAGGCTGGGGAGGCTGGCGCTCGGCTGCGCCGGGCCTAGCTGACCATGGAACCCCGAGGAGGGCAGATGGGTTTTGGGAGGGGCCCGTCGCCTCTGAGGGGTCCCGGAAGCAGCCAGATGTGACTCCGCCCACCACACTAGCCACCATTTTTGCTGTCCGACGCTGCGAAACGGCCTCAGACCAGATCAACAGAGCAAAGCCAGTTCGAGCCCAGGTAGGCGGCTCCAAGAGGCGGGAATCACCGGGAAGTCGCCAGTGGAGGCGTGGTCGCCCTTCCCCCCTCCATCTTGTCGGACCTGGTGGCCCTGCCGGCGAGCTGCCCACGGGCCAGCACAGGGCCTCACGGAAGGCTGGGAGGCTGGCGCCCGGCCTGCGCCGGGCCTAGCTGACCATGGAACCCCGAGGAGGGCAGATGGGTTTTGGGGAGGGCCCGTCGCCTCTGAGGGGTCCCGGAAGTAGCCAGATGTGACTCGCCCACCACACTAGCCACCATTTTTGCTGTCCGGACGCTGCGAAACGGCCTCAGACCAGATCAACAGAGCAAAGCCAGTTCGAGCCCAGGTAGGCGGCTCCAAGAGGCGGGAATCACCGGAAGTCGCCAGTGGAGGCGTGGTCGTCCCTTCCCCCTCCATCTTGTCGGACCTGGTGGCCCTGCCGGCGAGCTACCCACGGGCCAGCACAGGGCCTCACGGAAGGCTGGGGAGGCTGGCGCTCGGCCTGCGCCGGGCCTAGCTGACCATGGAACCCCGAGGAGGGCAGATGGGTTTTGGGAGGTGGGGCCCGTCGCCTCTGAGGGGTCCCGGAAGCAGCCAGATGTGACTCGCCCACCACACTAGCCACCATTTTTGCTGTCCGACGCTGCGAAACGGCCTCAGACCAGATCAACAGAGCAAAGCCAGTTCGAGCCCAGGTAGGCGGCTCCAAGAGGCGGGAATCACCGGGAAGTCGCCAGTGGAGGCGTGGTCGTCCCTTCCCCTCCATCTTGTCGGACCTGGTGGCCCCTGCCGGCGAAGCTGCCCACGGGCCAGCACAGGGCCTCACGGAAGGCTGGGGAGGCTGGGCGCTCGGCCTGCGCCGGGCCTAGCTGACCATGGAACCCCGAGGAGGGCAGATGGGTTTTGGGGTGGGCCCGTCGCCTTGAGGGGTCCCGGAAGCAGCCAGATGTGACTCGCCCACCACACTAGCCACCATTTT